>ML779508.1:247484-322126 GCA_009831015.1 Picea engelmannii | reverse complement strand
GGTTGGAGCTTGTGTAACTGGAAGTTGGTGCTTCCATCCAGTTGGTGCTGGAACATTCAGGAAGTTGGTGCTTCCATCCAGTTGGTGCTGGAATATTCAGGGAGTTGGTGCTTCCTTCTAGTGGGTGCTAGAGAAACCAGAGAATTGGAGCTCTCAAACAAGTTGCAGCTTGTAAAATAGAGGTAGCAGCTTCACATTGAGTTGGTGCTCAATTTTAAATGATGTACAAAATAGAAAAAGATTGCCTATCATTTCAAAGAAGAAGAGGTTTTCTCCCTTTATGGGTTTCCTCGTGAAAATCTGTCTCTGTGTGTATTTTATGTGTGACTGATGATCTTTACTTTTACTGTCCATATGTTGTATATTGTTGATGACACATGAAGAAAGACTAATAATGTTTTAAAAGGTATAAAAAAATTTAAGCTCACATACAACTGATTCACCCCCCCCTCTCTCAGTTGTTTTAGTATTTCCAACATACATGCTTGCATTGTCTTCTTCCATGACTGTGCATAATGTATTTAATCTCTCTTTGCTAAAAACGCTTGTGCATGATACTAACTATGTTATTGACTGGAATTTGATTCAAGTGGAGCCAGAAGGAGACTTTTAGGTCTACTCATTTCATATATTGGACAAGAAGGTCAAAGTTCTCTGAAATCGATCCATATGATCGGTAAAGGTTCAATGTTGGGTATGTGTTATATTCTTTAAAAAATTGATCCCATGTATTATACATTGATATGGGATATTTTAGCACTAGGAGTCACCTTCATATTGCATGGAAGGAAAGCCCAGTACCCATCAAGTTATATGTGAATGAAAGAGTGTTTTAAAGGGTCAAATGGAAGAGGACTCAAATGGTAATGTTCTAACTCAGACAACAGGGCTAGCATGCACCATCAATTAAGGTCTTGGATAACTTCTATTAGTAGTTCAGGAGTAAGTATGAATAGAGGGAAGACTTGAGTGAGAAGATTGTAGGGACTGCTGCAAACATTAGGTCTACAAAAGTCTAAGGAATAAGGTTTCTAATCACAAGATCTTCTTGACATAAAAAACTAAGGAAGCTAAATAAACATCATGATAATATAATGATCAACCATCCACCATAACATCACCACAATAACTCATGTGAATCTTTCAAAGCATGAACATTTAGCAACATAAGAAAATAGACTGGAAAGAAAACTGATTTCTATTAGCCAAAATTTCTTAAGTCCAGTACATCACTAGATCATAGTTACTTTATCCAAATATTAAAAAATAAAGGGAGCCTTGCTCAACCATCTGAACCCTATAAAGAAATTGATCAATATATATATATAACAAGAAAGGGAGGCAACAACTGGAGGTACGAGCTGGCCTGTTTCCATTGAAAATCTCTAAACATTTATTTGTTCTAACAACTAGAATAACAACTCATGCTATAAAACAGGGAAATGTTGGTGACTACTCCAATCATGCTTCTAACAACTTTGATCCTCTTTTTTTGCTCAACTCCTGTTTTTCCATGTGTCCCTTTGGAGCCTGTAGTTGCCTTCAAAATGCCAACTGCTACTTCTGTAACTTTCTCCATTCTCAACTTATCCAAAAAGCTGTTGGCATAGTCCTCCTAGATTCCTAGTGTTTGTTGGCAATTTCCTTGGGTAGCGCACCGTAAAACAAAATAAGGAGAGAAGGCAATGCCACAGTGTTTCATATATGCACCAACATTGGTCCTCTGTTGAAATATTAGGTAGCGCCTGTGGGTAGCGCCACTGTGTCGCACCCTAATGTCGATTATGTTCTCTGTGGAATATTTTGTAGCTCCTTTACTTAGCGTCACTTACGCTACATCTACATACAAGTTTGGGTAGCATTTCCAAAATTAAATTCCTTTCAATATTGAATATGTATCGAGCAGTATGTGTCCTTTCATGATGACAAAACCATTTTACTTAGGTGCCTTTTACCACTGGGTGAAGATATCACTTAGCAAAAAATTCAAAATCCATATAGCTAAACACCTAAAAGCCTGTATAGATGGCCAACTAATATTGGCACAATGGTTAACCCTCCCAAAAAGATACATATTAAAAAATGGGGCTTACCCTTTACCAACTATTTTTTCATTTTAACACTTAACTTCATACTCTTCCTAGTAGAAAGAGGATCTTCAATTGACACAGTAGTATTCTTCTTTTTGGCATTTACAAGCTTCTTCTGCATAGTTGTGCTCTCCTTAGTTGTTGGTTTATCATCCTCAATGGAAGCTTCGACCAACACCTGTAAATTCTTTTGGGCTACCTCATCTTGAAAGTGTTTCAACGTTTCCTTTAACTTCCTGTTCTGAGAGTAAAAGCCTTTGTTCTGTCTGTAAACATTCTTCAGTTGTTTATGAAGGGGCAAAGACTTTCTCACTGCAAGCCTTTCCAATTCAAGGGTATGATTGTAGCTAACCATGAGCTCTTCCATCTGTTCCAAGTGGACCTTGTATTCTGCTTTAAGATGAGCTATTTCTTTCCTTTCATCTCTGAGCTACTTGATAAGTCTTTTGTAGGTCTGACTGTCAGGAGGGACAGTGGCATGCTCAGTTTTAATACTCTTTTCCTCGGACTCATCTTCCTCCTGCATGGGAAGTGTCTTTCACACCTCATCAGGTTTCTCAATGGCCTTACTTTTACCCTTCTTTCTCTGCACAGTGGTTTCTTCATTTCTTACCATAGGCTCTTCGAAGTGTTTCACAAGGGTTTCCTCTTTTCTCTCCAAAAGTCTTTTAATAACTTTACCTTTATGTACAAGGGATTCTTGTTTTCTTTCGACAAGCTTCTCAATGCCTTTCTTAGAGGTCTTATCTCTCTTTTCCAAAGGTCCTTTAGCACCTTTCCCCTTCTTCTTTTGTACAAGGGTTTCTAATTTCTCCTCTACAGGCTTTTCAATATTTTTCCCCTTTTTCCTTTGAATAGGGATCTCTGGTAAGGACTTCTCTCTATAATCCTCCTTAGGAACTGATGACCTTGTGAAAAGTATTTTACCTTTGATTTCGACTACTAGAGGAGAAGGGGAAAAGAGAAGCTTCTTCCCTCTCTTAGATGTAACTTTGGTAGAAGGAGGCACCTCTTCTAACCCTGGTGGAGGAGGTGGTGAAAAATATCTGTGTGGAGAAGGACAGACTTCCTCCTCAGTTTCAATGACCTACTTGTTTACCTCTGACACTTGAACAGGGGCTCTGCCCTTTCTCTTCCTACTAGTTCCTGCTTTGGTAGCACTGGTAGGTGACAAAGAACTTGCCCTCTGTGATTGAGGAGTGGGTGATATATCCAACTTAAAATGAGAGGAAACCACAAAATGCTCCCATGAAATATATTTCTTTCCCAATTCCTCACATACTAGCATTCTGATTAATCCAGAGTGGAAAAGGCTAGAATCTACATCTTTAGATTTGGCCTGTATCCTGTCTGACATCTTTCCTATACTCCTCAATAAGTAATAATGAATATTCATCTCAACCTTACCAATAAAATTTAGCAACAATCTTATATGGTACTTGTATAATGTGTTGAATCTCCCTTCGCAAGTAAAATATCTCTGTATGATCTTCAGTAGTCTATCAAATTGTTCAATCAATTGGCTCCTTGGCATACTTTTGGACAGGTCACTGGCTTGATATTCAGGTTTTAAAATATATTTTGCATAATCTAAACTCAAAGACATGGCTTTGAACCACATTTCACCTATAATGGGGATCCCTGTTGCGACTGAGATGGAGGCTTTAGTCACTTCAAACTCCAAATCCCCAACCTTATTTTTCTTACCATCAAACTGCAATGCAAACTGTCTTGCTACCTTTGGATGGCCTCTCTTCATGTTCTGACAGAAGAAGAGGCACCCTACTCTTTGAAAGGCCTCTCTTGCCACGGGTTCTATGTTAAAAAGAAGCATGCCCACTGTTTTGTCCTAAATATCTTGCCTCCTTTATGTGCCTTCTTCGATTTAGGGGTCTCCATGACTCAAAATGAGGGCTCCGTAATGCTTTGGTAATGTTCAGGAGACTTTGAATGGGGTTTCAAGTATGCAAGGCTAACCCTGTACAATTGAGTAAAATGTTTAATTTCTAGATGAAAGGAGGCAGGGGAAACAACGAGATGTTAAGCATCGCCTCTGGGTAGCGCAACGCATACGCAAAGAATATACTAGTCTAAAGATTGCAACTTCAAGGGCTAAGGCAGACAACAAAAATATAACTCACATACGGGCCATGAGGTTTACAGGTCTGAGAAAGAGAGGATATGAGGCTATCATACAAAGATGAATTTTTTACTGCTATGCAAACTCAGCAAAACAAAAACCCGATAACACATTTCCTGTGAGGATTAATACACAGAGGAGGTAATAGTGGATACCTGCGTAGTAGACACTTGTTGAGATCTTCAACGCCATCATAGGATAAAAATGAGGAAAATTTGGCCTTGGAATCTCGCACAGTAGTAATATTTGGTTGACATGTGGTCGCCTGATCAGAGATGGCGAATTCACGCAGTGCAACATTGTTGTTTTTCAAAATTAGAAACCGTTATCTAGGAACATAAATGCAAGATCTTTTGAAGGCTCTTTAACCAACTTCTGGCACTGAAAACAAGGGATATGATATCGGTCATTGCAATCATGACTTGGGATGGCGGTATGATAAATGTGACGAGCGCTACATAACTGCCTGATGAGTAGGCAATGCTTCCAATTCTAAAATATGATTAGATAGGTAAGTAAGGACAATGAGGCATGCTTGTGAGGTCATCAGTGAGGAGAGAGGTGTGTCACATCAGCTTGATCATGGGAGGTATCGACCTAGGGGAAAATCATGAAAGGGAACAAAAAGAATAAACCATGAGCTAAAAGGGTTCAAGGATCAAAAATCAAATTCAGGATCAAAACATGAGCTATGACTCGAAATTTTAGTCATCCAAGGGGTCCTATCGAACATAACTTTTAAAGGGATGAAAAAACTACTTTTTTATTTAAAAAAATTAAAATCTAAGGCTTTAAAAAGGATAAAAACAAACTAAAAGACCCAAGGCAATTTAGTGTGATAACATTGGCTCCACAGGGGATGGCATGCCCCCTGTGGGATGTCAAGAATGAGTAGATTCAGTGCCTTATCCTAGGGCTATGGGGTCAGTTATTGAAACAAAAATAAAAAAGGAAATGATATTTACAATGACATGAAGAGCCACTCAAGGCTCAAGCAAAGTACTTTTTCAGAAAATGCCCATTGATAGGGCCACCAAAACCTCTTCTTCCTCCATATTCTGCAACTTGAAAGTGTTATTAGAGAATACCTTCGAGATTTTGAAAGGGCCAACCCATAAAGCTTCAAATTTACCGTTCTTTCCTTTATCTTGTCTCGGTGCATCCCACTTGAGCACCAGATCGCCCAGTTGAAAATCCTCTTTGTTCACCTTCTTGTTGTATGCCTGCTTGATCTTCAGTTGATGATCATATGCCTTATCTACAAGTTGTT
Organism: Picea engelmannii; assembly: GCA_009831015.1. NCBI lineage: Eukaryota > Viridiplantae > Streptophyta > Pinopsida > Pinales > Pinaceae > Picea > Picea engelmannii. The sequence goes on along the minus strand of ML779508.1, from coordinate 316,626 downwards.
CCTGAGTCTGTTGTACTATAACCAACTGCTGAATCCTCCTAATCATATGATCTGACTCCCCTTGATAATCCTGGAGGAATTTTTCCACAGGTAATGCAAATTGAGAAGGAAAAACTACCTCAACTCCATATACCAGCTGGAAAGGGGAAAGTCCCAAGGATCTTTTCACTGTCACTCTGTCATCCCATAGAGAAAATTTAAGTTTAGAATCCCATGCCTTTTTGTTATCCTCTAACAACTTTTTAATAATCTTTACAATGCTTTTGTTCGAGGATTCTGCAAGCCCGTTCCCTTGCGGGTAGTAAGGGGTGGAATGAATCAAATTGATCCCAAACTGTTCACATAACTGAATTAATGGTTCAACCTTGAATGATGCAGCATTATCAGTGACGATTCTGTCAGGACACCCAAACCTTGTTATGATGTCTTCCAAGAAACCAATAATCACTTTATGTGAAGCGTTCCTTAGTAAAGTAAAGTAATCTGTAGTAGTCAAGATCCATCTATGTTGACCACTGGAAGAGGGATGGATTTCCCCAATAAAATCCAAGCCCCACTGCTAGAATGGTCCTGAGGCTTCCACGGGCTTCAATGGAAAAGACTTAAGCTGTTGTTTTCCGGAAAAATTCTGACACTTAACAAAGGCCTTGATCTTAGCACAAACATCCATGAACAAACTGGGCTAGAAGTGACCAGCTCTGAGGATCTTGTATGTCATGGTTCTCCAATAATTATGCCCCCCACATAAACTGTCATGAAAATCAGACATAATCTTTTGGGCTTCTTGGGGATCTAGGCATCTCAAGAGAACTCCTAATGGATCCTTCCAATACAAAATTTGATCAACAAAGCAGTACTTTATTGATTTGAGTTTTAAGGCCCTCGCCTTGTTTCTTTCCATACCACTTGGGGGCTGTAAATTTTGTAGAAAAAAATATAATGTCTTTGTACCAACTGCAATCTTCCAATGTAGGAATGACTTGATGGCCTTTATCATTCATCTCATCCTGCTGATTTTCTGAACATGAGTGAATGAAATTCACCCCTAGTGATGAGCAATTTGATTAAGCCAAGAGCTTGGCCAAACCCTGACCTTTAACCAATTTTGTGGGCCTAATCTCCAAATCAAATTCAAGTAGTTTAGCAATCCACTTGTTGCGTTTTCTGTCAATATCAGGTTGAATAAGAATTTATTTTACATCAGCTGATGGAACATAAGCAATAAATCTTGAATGCGACACATAAACTATGAAAGACTTAAGAGCTTTAACTAGTGCATAGGCTTGCTTGTCCATAATGTCATATTTTAGTTCTACATCTCTCAATGCCCTACTGAAAAAGGAAATGAGTTTCTCTAATCCTTCAACATTCTTCTGCAATAGGACTATTGCTACTGTATCAAAAGAGGCAAAATAAAAAATAAGAAATTCCTTGAAGTAGTCGGGGCTAACAAGAACCGAGGCTTCTGTCAAGACTTTCTTTATTTGATCAAAAGAATCACGAGCCTCAATAGTCCATTTGATTTCACTATCCTTCCTCAGCATGGTTGTGATATATTTAACTAAGAAAAAATTGACATAAATCTTCTCAAAAAGTTGATTTTTCCCAGAAAAGATTGTACCTCTTTTTTAGATCTAGGGAGTGACAAAGTTTGTATAGCCTCAACCCTACTAGAATCAATCCTTACTCCTTCAGCTGACATGATATGCCCCAATAATTTTCCTTCTTTCATGGCAAACAATGATTTTTTCGGATTCAAAGAGAGTCCAAATTTTATGCATTTCAAGAAAACCTTTCTTAAATGATCGCAATGTTCCTTATCAGACTGAGAATACACAGTTATGTCGTCCAAATAGATAACAACAAACTTATCATTTTCTCCAATAAATGCTATGTCCATAGATCGCTGAAAAGTTTCCCCTGCATTCATCAAACCAAAGGGCATCTTGGCGTACATAAATGTCCCCCAAGGAGTGGTGAAGGTTGTCTTCTCCCTGTCTTCTAGCAAAACAGATACCTGATTGTATCCAGAAAATCCATCAACCATAGACATCTTGGCTTCTCCTATCACCTTCTGTAATATGTGCTCCATCTTGGGTAAAGGATAATTATCCTTCTTTGAGCTTCTGTTCAAATTTCAAAAATCAACACAAAGTCTGATTTGCCCATTCTTTTTTCTTACTGGGATCAAATTGGCTACCCATTCAGAATACCTCAAAGGAATGATAATTTTTGCATCTAAAATTTTCTTAACTTCTTTCTCCATGATAGGAAGCAACATAGGATTGATTTGCCTCAACTTTTTCCTGAAAGGTTTGGTGTTTTCTTTTAATGGGATCTTGTGCTCTATTATGCTTGTTTCATAAGTTCTGAGATCTTCATAAGTCTAAGCAAATACATCAGCAAATTCTTTCAACAACTTAGTGTATTTTTCCCTCTATTTTTTTGATAGGTTGCTTGACAATTTGACGTATTTTGGATCCTTTTCAGTGCCCACATTGCACTTAGTGATATCAGTATCATCAGTGGATACCCTCCCTTTCAATGCCACATCATTCCCATCAAATAATCTTTCCAAAGGAACTAGTCCCTTTGGTATATGATTGCTAGGCAACTGCACAATATGATGATTATCAATTTTATTGAGGAAAACATCAGCGAGAGGAGTGATTTCTGGATCATGATTCTGATCAATGTGCAATGCAGAAAATTCATCAACAGTTTAAAGAAAAATTTTAAGTTCTAAATCATCTTCGAACACCTTCCAATATTTTACATTGTCCGGTATAGAAGGCTTGTATTTGACTTCTACATCATACTTGAGTTTTGGTGGTATGGGAATTCTAAAGTTGCTTGTTGATAAAGCCAAAGAATCAACCATAGTATTATCTTCTCTAGGAATGAATGATATATTAAAAGCAGAAAAAAAACTGTCCACTAAATTCCATACTTCATTTCTGTAAGATCTAAGCCTAGGATGTTATGTTTGATAAATATTTTTAATCTGATGTACTATCAATTCAGTATCCCCAAATACTGGCAACTCCTCTATCCCCATGTCTTTTGCTGCCCTCAAACCCAAGACAAGAGCCTCATACTCTGCCACATTATTAGTATTCTCAAATTCTAGTTTATATGACAAATATATAGTTTATTGAGTTGGTGAGATAAAGATCACCCCAACACCAAAACCTTCCTTGGAAGAGGCTCCATCAAAGAACATCTTCCGGACAGAAGTAGTTAGAGGAGGCTCTTCAGAAAAGTTGATGGAATTTTTTCTGATTTCTAAAGGGGCTTCTAGGGCATCTGTGAGTTGCAAAATACTAGATCCCAGATTTGTATCAAAAGAAAAAACATGGTGATTGGCGGGGTTTGCTTCATCACTAATGATGTAAGCCAATTGAGCTTCCCTGTAAAGTCTTCTATGCTCTCCCCCAAAAACAGGAATAGTAGCATAAGAGAGATCCATCTGCAAGGTTCCCCCAAGTCTTTTTATCCAGGATCTTGATAAGAGCATACTAAACTTGGTGGGAACATCAACAACTACGATATCCATAAGTATACTCTTCATGGGTAGATGAAATAAGGTCACCACCATATCCTTAATGACTCCAAGACATTTGAATTTTCTGGAGTCAAAAGAATATAAATCATGATAGGTCTTTGTGACTTCTAACCCAAGTTCATCCATAACAGATTTTGGCATAAGATTGTGGGATGCCCCTGAATCCATGAGACAATTGTGTAGCACCTTATCATGTATATTCAATGAAGTATAAAAAGGTGGGGATGAGTCATCTCTGTCTTCTATAAAAGGACCTAAAATCACTGCTAGTTTTTCATCTTGCAGATTTATGGAATCAGTGGCATTTGGAGATGATTCTRGTTGTAACATTTTGGATAAATATTTTTTAAAATCCTCATTTTTTGTCAACTCCAAAAAAGGTACATGGATCTTTATTTTCTGGATCTCATTCTAAAAACTGAAGGAAGGGGAAGGATTCCAGATCTCTTTGGTTTTAGGAGGAGGATCTCTGATCAGAACTTGTCAGTTTTGAGAATCTTTTTCCTTGTTGCTCACTATCACAGCCTTGGCAAGATATTCTTTCTGAACAGGTTGATTAGGGGCTTCAGTTTTTTCTACATTCTTCTTAGATCTCAAATTATATCTACTAGGATTTTCCTTTTCTTTATCTCCCTTTCTTAACTCATTAATTTGAATATCCATTAAATATTGCTCATAAGAGGATTGAGTCAAGTGTGGGGATGGGGAAGTATCACCTAACCAGTGAATCTCAGGATCATCTTCAACCTCCTCTTATTCTTCATCTTCCACTAAATTATTTTGCAAAGGAGCTTGTACCCTCTGATCATATCTCTCTCTGTTTCTAGGAAGGATTTGGGGAGCATTGTTGGGTCTTCTGAAATTACCTCTATTTTCAGTGTTTTGAGCATTTCTATATGGATTTCTTCCTTCTAATTTTAATTTCTCAATTTCAGTGGAGAGAGATTTTACTAATTTGGTCAGCTCATCTACTTAAGAATGGACACCATAGGAATCAAAAGTCAAAGCTTCATCTTTACTTTTTTTCCTATTCCTATCATATTCCCCTCTGAGTTTATCTAATGCCACTATGTTGGATTATATCTCTAAGGAAACATCTTGCATATGAACCAACGATGGTGACCTTATTTCTCTCAAAAGGAGGAAGAATTCGGAATCAAAAGCACTAGCATAAGTGATTTTTCCATGGTTTCAATGGGTTTGATCTCATCAGGGATTTTCTTGTACATTTTGTTAAATATTTTAGAAAAGTCAGAGACATACTCTCCTTCTTTCCTTTTCAAAGATCCAAATTCAATGATGTAGTACAAAAAATCCTTTTTGTCACCCCAGTGCCTCAAGAAGGCTTCATCCAATGCCTCAATACCAGTAATGGATCCAGGGGCCAGACCCTTGAACCACTTCCTAGCCTCACCAAACAAGATTTGGACGAAAACCCTCATCCAAACATCTTCATTTTCAATATTTTGGTTATCTTCATAGCTGTAGAAAGCAACAAGATGTTCCTCAACTGTTACATCTTCTTCTCCTGTGAACTCAGGCATGTATTTCAAATAATCTCCAGGGGGAAGAGCACTAAGTGTCTGAGGTAAAATTAGAGGAGCATATCTTGCAACCACTATGGCATCCATCCTATTAGCAAGAGGGTTAACAACTTCCATTTGATTTTGTATTCTTGGTGAACAAGAAGGAGAAGGAGACTTGACTGTATGTAGATTAGGAGAGGAAGGAAAGGATGAAGGGGGGGTTTCAGTTTTCACAATAGAAGGCTGATTATTTGAAGAGGATGGTAAGGTCTGAGAGGGAGATGAATTTCCTACTTCTTTGGTAGAAATTTTTTTAATGGAAATGGATGTGGAAAAACCTAAAGTAGGGAAATCTTCAAAACTATCAAGACTGAAACACTTCTTAATATCAGGGGAAGAAAATATATAAATGTTTTCCTCTTTCAATTCAGTCTCAAAGGAAGAGTATTCAACAAGAAACTGTTCAAAATCAAGATTTTTAGATACTTCAGCAGAAGATAAAGGAAGATTACTTGATAAAACAGCTGGAGTATCAAGAGTAGAATCAGGAAACTGACCAGAAGAACTTGTAGCAGCAGCAGAAAAACTTTTTTGGGAAGATTTTAACTTATTGATTATCTTCTTTGGGTCAGCCTCAGGTGGTACCAAAGGTAGCTATGGATTTGATCTCATATTTCTACCTTTAGGTGCCAGAGATGAAACAATGGAGTCGCCAGGTGCAGTCTTCAATCTTTGAAGCACTGAGTTCTAATGCACCTTTAGAACTAGAATACCGTGTCATTTTAATCCCAGGGAAAAGTATTCAAATCGTTCCCTGACAACGGAGCCAAGAATGTTAGCACTAGGATTCACCTTTAGATTGCATGGAAGGAAAGCCCAGTACCCATCAAGTTATATGTGAATGAAAGAGTGTTTTAAAGGGTCAAATGAAAGAGGACTCAAATGGTAATGTTCTAACTCGGACAACAGGGCTAGCATGCACCAACAATTAAGGTCTTGGCTAACTTCTATCATTAGTTTAGGAGTAAGTATGAACAGAGGGAATACTTGAGTGAGAGGAGTGTAGGGATTGCTACAAACATCAGGTCTACAAAAGTCCAAGGAAGAAGGTTTCTAATCACAAGATCTTCTTGACATCAGAAACTAAGGAAGCTGAATAAACATCATGATAATATAATGATCAACCATCCACCATAACATCACCACAATAATTCATGTGATTCTTTCAAAGCATGAACATTTAGCAACATAAGCAAATAGAATGGAAAGGGAGTTGATTTCTATTAGCCAAAAAGTCTTAAGTCTAGTACATCACTAGATCATAGTTACTTTATCAAAATATTACAAAATAAAGGGATCCAAGATCAACCATCTGAACCCTCTAAATCAATTGATCTATCTATATATAACAAGAAATGGAGGCAACAACTGGAGGTACGAGATGGCCTGTTTCCCTTGAAAATATCTAAACATTTATTTGTTCTAACAACTAGAATAACAACCTATGCTATAAAACAGGGAAATGTTGGTGACTACTCCAATCATGCTTCTAATTGCTTTGATCCTCTTTTGCTACTTAGATCTTGTTTTTCCATGTGTCCCTTTGGAGCCTATAGTTGTCTTCAAAATTCCAGCTGCTACTTCTGTAACTTTCTCCATTATCAACTTATCCAAAACGTTGTTGGCCTCGTCCTCCTAGATTCCTGGTGTTTGTTGGCAATTTCCTTGGGTAGAAACTTTGGGTAGCGCACCGTAAAACTAAATAAGGAGAGAAGGAAACACCTGTAGGTAGAACCACGGTGCTGCATATATGTGCCAACATTGGTCCTCTGTTGAAATATTAGGTAGCACCTGTGGGTAGCGCCAATGTATCGCACCCTTATGTCGATTATGTTCTCTGTAGAATATTGAGCAGCGCCTTTACGTAGCGTCACTTACGCTACATCTGCATACAAGTTTGGGTAGCATTGCCAAAACACAGTGCCTTTCAATCTTGAATATGTACCGAGCAGTATGTGTCCTTTCATGATGACAAAGCCATTTTACTTAGGTGCCTTTTACCACTGGGTGAAGATATCACTTAGCAAAAAATTCAAAATCCATATAGCTAAACACCTAGAAGCCTGTATAGATGGCACAACTAATATTAGCACAATGGTTAACCCTCCCAAAAATATACATCTTCAAAAATGGGGCTTACCCTTTACCAGCCATTTTTTCATTTTAACACTTAACCTCATACTCTTCCTAGTAGAAAGAGGATCTTCAATTGACACAATAGTCTTCTTCTTTTTGGCATTTACAGGCTTCTTCTGTGTAGCTGTGCTCTCCTTAGTTGTTGGTTTATCATCCTTAATGGAATATTCAACCAACACCTGTAAATTCTTTTGGGCTACCTCATCTTGAAAGTGTTTTAGCTCTGCCTTTAACTTCCTGTTCTGAGACTGAAAGCCTCTGTTCTGTCTGTAAAGATTCTTCAGCTGTTTATGAAGGGGCAGAGCCTTTCTCATTGCAAACCTTGCCAAGTCAAGGGTATGATTGTAGATAACCATGAGCTCTTCCATCTGAGCCAAGTGGACCTTGTCTTCTGATTTAAGACGAGCTATTTCTTTCCTTGCATATTTGAGATGCTTGATAAGTCTTTTGTAGGTCTGACTGTCAGGAGGGACAGTGGCATGCTCAGTCTTAATAGGATTTTCCTCATACTCCTCTTCCTCTTGCATGGGAAGTGTCTTGTATATCTCATCAGGTTTCCTAGTGTCCTTACTTTTACCCTTCTTTCTCTGCACAATGGTTTCTTCATTTCTTACCACAGGCTCCTCGAAGTGTTTCACAGGGGTTTCCTCTTTTCTCTCCAAAGGTCTTTTAATACCTTTACCTTTATGTACAAGGGATTCTTGTTTTATTTCGATAGGATTCTCAATGCCTTTCTTAGAGGTCTTATATCTCTTTTCCAAAGGTCCTTTAGCACCTTTCCCCTTCTTCTTTTGTATAAGGGTTTATAATTTCTCCTTTACATGATTTTCAATATTTTTCCCCTTCTTCCTTTGAATAGGGATCTCTGGTAAGGACTGCTCTCTATAATCCTCCTTAGGAACTGATGACCTTGTGAAAGGTGTTTTACCTTTGATTTCGACTGCTGGAGGAGAAGGGGAAAAGAGAAGCTTCTTCCCTCTCTTAGATGTAACTTTGGTAGAAGGAGGCACCTCTTCTAACCCTAGTGGAGGAGGTGGTGAAACATCTCTGTGTGGAGAAGGACAGTCTTCCTCCTTAGCTTCAATGACCTACTTGTTTACCTTTGACACTTGAACAGGGGCTCTGCCATTTCTCTTTCTACTGGTTCCTGCTTTGGTAGCATTGGTAGGTGACAAAGAACTTGCCCTCTGTCATTGAGGAGTGGGTGCTAGATCCAACTTAAAATGAGAGGAAACCACAAAATGCTCCCATGAAATATATTTCTTGCCCAATTCCTCAGATACTAGCATTCTGATTAATCCAAAGTGCAAAAGGCTATAATCTACATCTTTAGATTTGGCCTGTATCTTATCTGACATCTTTCCCATACTCCTCAATAAGTAATAAGGAATATTCATCTCAACCTTACCAGTAAAATGTAGCAATAATATTATATGGTACTAGTATAATGTGTTGAATCTCCCTTCACAAGTAAAATATCTCTGTATGATCTTCAGTAGTCTGCCAGATTGTTCAATCAATTGGCTCCTTGGCATACTTTTGGACAGGTCACTAGCTTGATATTCAGGTTTAAAAAGATATTTTTCATAAGTTGAACTCAAAGCCATGGCTTTGAACCACCTTTCACCTATAATGGGGATCCCTGTTGCGGTTGAGATGGAGGCTTCAGTCACTTCAAACTCCAAATCCCTAACCTTAGTTTTCTTACCATCAAACTGCAATGAAAATTTTCTTGCTACCTCTGGATGGCCTCTCTGGATGTTCTGACAGAAGAAGAGGCACCCTACTATTTGAAAGGCCTCTCTTTCCATGGGTTTTGTGTTAAAAAGAAGCATTTCCATTGATTCTGTCCTAACTATATTGCCTCCTTTATGTGACTTCTTCAATTTAGGGGTCTCCATGACTCAGACTGAGGGCTTTGTAACGGTTTGGTAATGCTAAGAAGACTTTGAATGGGGTTTCAAGTATGCAAGGATGACCCTATACAACTGAGTAAAATGTTTAATTTTGAGATGAAAGGAGGCAAGGGAAGCAACGAGAGGCTAAGAAACGCCTCTGGGTAGCGCAACGCATACACAGAGGATAGACTAGTCTAAAGCTTGCAACTTCAAGAGCTAAGGCAGACAACAGAAATCTGACTCACATACGGGCCATGAGGTTTACATGTCTGAAAAAGAGAGGAGATGAGGCTATCATACAAAGATGAATTTTTTACTGATGTGCAAACTCAGCAAAACAAAAACACGATCACAAATTTCCTGTGAGGATTAATTTCCTGTGAGGATACATACGTAGTAGACCCCTGTTGAGCTCTTCAAAGCCATCATAAGATAAAAATGAGGAAACTTCGTCCCTGGAATCTCGCACAGTAGTAAGATTTGGTTGACATGTGGTCGCCTTATCAGAGATGGCGAATTCACGCAGTGCAACACTGTTGTGTTTTCAAAATTAGAAACCGTTATCAAGGAACATAAATGCAATATATTTTGAAGGCTCTTCAACCGACTTTTGGCGCTGAAAACAAGTGATATGGTATTGGTCATGGAAATCATGACTTGGGATGGCGGTATGATAAACATGATGGGCGCTATGGATCTTCCTGATGAGTAGGCAACACTTCCAATTCAAAAATATGATCAGATAGGTAAGAGAGGACAATGAGGCTTGCTTGTGAGGTCATGAGTGAGGAGAGAGGTGTGTCACATCAACTTGATCATGGGAGGTATCGACCTAGGGTAAAATCATGAAAGGGACCAAAAAGAATAAACCATGAGCTAAAAGGGTTCAAGGATAAAAAATCAAATTCAGAATAAAAACATGACCTATGACTCAAAATTTTAGTCATCCAAGGGGTCCTATCAAACATAACTTTTAAAGGGATGAAAAAATTACTTTTTTATTTAAAAAAATTAAAATCTAAGGCTTTAAAAAAGATAAAAACAAACTAAAAGACCCAAGGCAATTTAGTGTGATAACAGTATTAAAGGGGGTATGGGGTGTGCTCAACACCCCACATCCGAGAGGGTTGTGTGGGTTCGGGGGCAAGAGCCTCCAAGAAAAACAATTGGTCTATTTTTGGCAGCTTTTTGCATCCATTTTTTGACTATTTTTCGGTATGTGGTTTTTTGTCAATGGTTTTCTAATTCTGGTTAAGGAATTAGATTTGTTGACTAATCTAGGTCAATTTATTAGGGTTTTGGATGTCACATGATCCTATATGTATATTTTATTGTAAACAATGAAGAAAATGATGATCTATAGAAGATTAGAGGTGCGGCTCTAAAAAGGTTACTAGTTTTCCTAGTTTGGGTTTCTAGGGTAAAAATCTTTGTGTAATGTATGTGTGTGCCATTGTATCTATTTTTTTTATCAATAATTTGTTTGTAGTAATTTATTGTAAAAGGTTAAAATCTGCATTCAGTGGATTTGCTAGGATCCTAAAGATGCTACTTGGGAGCATGAAGATGTCATGTGGGTAGAGTGCCTGTGAATTTTTCAAGATATTTGAAATTTTGTTTTTCTATTTTGTATATTCACTGAGGAAAATGCCAAAATAAGGGGGAAGGGAATGTAATAACCTAGTTTTGAGTCCCTAGATTAATAATGTATTTTTTTAATTGATGAAATGTCAGAGTGCCCAAATAATTGAAAGAGGTTGGAGTGCCTAGTAAATGTAATACTTTGAACATTATTAATAATAAAATACATTGTTGGTTGCAAGAGGGACAATGAAAGAGATAGGGGAGTATGATTCCATGAGAGATGGGGATAAAGGGGGGTAATCCTTTTATTAATTATTGAGTTACCCATGTTTTTGTTTGGGGGGGAGAATGAGGGGGCACATGAGTCTCTTGGGGATACCATGGATACCACATTGCGTTGTAGGCGTCCTTACTATTTAAACCTTGCATGTGGGTTCTTTGGGCATTTCTCATCATTTGGTCCATCATTCATTCATTGGTTCTTCATTTTTTTGTTCCTCACTCATCTTGGAATCGTTCATTCAGTATTGTTCTTGGTTTTGACATGGGAATGAATTGTTGGGGAAAGGAACCATTGCTTTGTTGGATGTAATTAATTACCGATTTTTCCAGAAGGAAATGGATGCATAATGGGGTCTCCACTCATTGAAACTATGACATAGTGCGTTCATTCTTGGTATATTAAATAATACCCCTAATTTCACTAGATATTGATAAATAACTCCCCAAATCATTTTGTTTAACCCCCCTCCCAATGCATTTTTCCAAAAAAAGCCCCTATTTTTACTAGATATCCCTTAAGTTTAACAAATACCCCTTTTATACCCTATAAAACTGATAACAACCCCCCCCCCCCCAATTGCTACAATATATTGATTCTATTTTTCATAATTAAAAAAAACCCTTTATGAATGAACCTGATAAAATATTGGTCAATGAGGTGAAGCCCCAGTGGGATGCATGTGTGCATGGGATTAATGGTAGTTGAGAGATAACTTCCCACAACTAAGAATCCTTATATTTTATAGCATTGAGATTTCTTGACCAGTAGCACTGGAGCCCTAGAAAATAAGTGGAACAACCTGAGGGAATGCATTTCACAGTAAGGGGGTCATTTCTTTGGGTTGTGCAAGATAAAGGGGAAGAGAGATAGTAAATTAGGATTGTTATGTGTTTGAGAAACTTGTGAGAGATTGATTGCTAACTTGTTTGGGAATTTGAGTGTCAATCTGAGACCCGTCCTTGTGGATTCATAGCCCTAGCTCGAGGGTGACGTGTTGTTGATATTTGGAACAACAATGTTTAAGGTTGGGTGGAACGTTCGAAATCTACAACTAGTTTGTGTAATTACATTTTAAAGATAAGTTCTTCTTGTATATTTATTTCCACCGTGTATTAAATATTATCTCTATGATGTGCTTATGCTATTCTTTCTTGTTGGTTATTATTGTGCATGGCATCTTAATCATTCTTTTATGGATATGCATGGTTCTTGATTATTACATGAGACATTATCTTGCTTCTTAAATCTAAAGATTGGTATTATAATTTCGAATTTTCCCAACAAGGAAAATTTTAGAAGTACTCGGGTAGTGGGTACATTTCATATCAGTATATGAGAAAATATATTTCTAGGTGTTGATCTAGGTATGCTACATAGCTTGAAAAGCAATAAATTTATTATGAGCATAGGTATTCTAGTTCTGTGAGTTCAACTTCTTCTTTACATCATAGGTCTTAGTCCCCATATTCCATTTCTTGTGGTATAGTTCCATTTATTCACATTACAAAAGGTATGAGTTTCCCAAAGGTCTGAGAGGCCTGTAATCAATAAGCAAAAAATTCTAGGACATTGAATGGGTCTAGACATTGGATTATGAGCACATTCCCTTTAGATGTTGAAAGTGTCATGAAAATGACCACCTCTTCAAATATTTCCCATGCAATGTAAGATCCCCCTCAAATAAAGGTAAACATACCATTGACAAGAAGGGCTTCACCAAAGTTCCCAACAAACACAATTCAGGAAGGAAAACCATCAATTCCACCACTTCATATCAAGGAAAAAATACCAATAGCTTTCAGATCATGGCCTCGGAAAAGGAGGTCATGATACAATTAGGGGGACTTTTCAATATACTAGATGAATTTTAATATGCAGAACAAAAATATTTAGCAAGTAGTAATGGAACAACAAGATTATAGCTAGAACAATACCAAAATAATACTAGAAAGAGAACATTTATTAAAGATAACAATGTTCAGTTGCCTTTTCGAGGGGACAACCTCCAGCAGAGTAGATCTCTATTACAATAATATACAAGACAAATATATCCAATACCTCCTACTCTTATTGATACTAACTCTACCTTCTAAGGAAACTTCTAGAGGAAGATCTTTCTAGTTGCGGAAGGTTCTATTAGGTCTTCTTACATTGACTTATTCTCCTTTATTTAATAGGCCTTATTAACTAATGTAGGCATTTATTACATAGAAAACATATCCTACTAACTAATGACCCATGAAGAGAGGTTAGGATCAGATCCTAACAGGCCCTCCCCCTTCAAAAGCAACCTTGTCCTAAAGGCTAAAGATACGGAAAATGTTGGAGTATGGCCAATGGTTCCCAAGTCGCATCCTCTGGTGATGTGTTTTTCCACTGGATCAACACTTCCTTGATATTTCTTCCATGCAAAAAACATTCACGTGTATTTAGGACTGCTTCAGGTTGGATCCAAAGGGAGCCTTCTTCATCTAATTTCAGAAGGATGGTTTGGACCCTACAATTCTGTCCCACCACTTTCTTCAAACATGAAACATGGAACACCAGATGGATTTTGGAAGTAGTTGGGAGGGCTAATTTGTAGGCCACTGAACCAATATGCTTGAATATATGGTAGGGCCCATAAAATTTGGGTGCCAAATTGTGATGTCCTTGAGCTTTGAGAGATGTTTTTTTGTAAGGTTGGAGCCTAAGAAACACCTGATCACCTTCCTTAAAGACCTTTTTTGAACGATGTTGGTCCATTTTTTTCTTCATGCGATTTTGAGCCATGTGGAGGTTATCCTTCAGAGCTACAAGGGTGGTTGTTTTACCTTAAAATTGGGTATCAATAGATTGGACCTTTGATGTTCCTGGAAGATAGGTAGTGATGGTAGGTGGTCATTGGACATTAACTGCTTCATATTGGGTCATTTCAGTGGTCGTGTGATATTTAGTATTGTACCACCATTCTGCTAAGGGGAGCCATTGCACCCACTGATGTTGTTTGTCCGAAGAAAAACATTGCAAGTAGGTTTCCAAACATTTATTTACCACTTATGTTTGGTCTTCAGACTAGGGGTGATAGGCGGTGATCATGTTCAGTTGGGTTCCCTACAATTTAAACAACTATTTCCAAAATGTGTTGGTGAAATTTGGATCATGATAAGATACAATAGAGGTGGGCAAGACATGTAAATTGAAAATTTGATCAAGGAAAACTTGTGCGACTAGTTTCATTGTGAAAGGTTGGGGAAATGCACAAAAATGAGCATACTTGGAGAGGCAATCAACCACCACCATGATGTTGTAATTGTTTCCATCTTTTAGGAGGCCCACTATAAATTCCATGGAGATGTTGGTCCATGTCGAATTTGGAATGGGTAGGGTTTGTATATATCATAGAGACTTGATGGCTTCACCTTTATTACGTTGGCACACATCACATTCCATGACAAAGTGAAGTATATCCTTCTTCATACCTTCCCAGAAAAAAGAACGACGCGCATGAGCATAGTTCTTTTGGAATCCCGAGTGACCCACAATAGTCGATGATTGCAACTCATTTAAGAGCCTTGTCTTGAGTGATGAACAGGGAGATAGAACCAGAAGATATTTATACCGTAGAATATTTTCATTCCAAGTGTAGTTGATGGGAGGATTAGGGTCCTCTTGAAGGAACTTAATTAACCTAGGGATAGTCATATGTGTTAGCCACTCTTGGAGTACTTCTTCAATCCAATCAGGGACCAGTAAGAATAAGGAAAAGAGGGAGCCATCCTCCTCATGTTAACTTGACAATGCATTATCTACTATATTGTCTTTGCCCATTTTATATATGTTTTCATAATCATAACCCAACATTTTGGTCATCCACTTATTTTGTTCTGGGAGGATAGTTGTTGCTCCAAAAAATACTTCAGACTATGGTGATCTGTTTTGATCTGAAAATGAAATCCCAAAATATATGGTCACTAGGTGTGCACCGCATGGAGTATGGCCATCATTTCTTTTTCATACGTAGATATTCCCAAATTGTGCCCACTCAACGCTTGGCTAGTAAAGGCTAGATGTCGACCATATTGTGTGAGAGCTGCACCTATACCAGTTCCATAAGCATATGATTCCACCAAAAAGGTTTTGTTGAAGTCAGGAGTTGTGAGGACATGAGTAGTGCACATGGCCTGCCTTAAATATGTCAAGGATTGCTTAGCAGCGAGGGTCCAATGAAATGAATTTTTCTTAAGAAGGTCGGTTAAGGGCTTAGAAATTTTTCCATAATGGTGTAAAAAATTCCTGTAATATCCTGTGAGACCCTAGAAATCCCTTAGGCACTTTAAGGTCGTGGGTCGCAGCCACTCCTGCATAGCTTGTATCTTTTTGGGGTCCACTTTTACCCCATATCAACCCACAATGTGTCCCAAGTATTCCACTTCATTGTCTCCAAATGAACATTTGGTGTTTTTGAAAAACAATTGGTTGTCCTGTAGCAATTGAAGGACTTTTTCTACATGGAGAAGGTGGTTATCCCATGTGCAGATGTAAATGATAATGTCATCAAAGAAAACAAGGACAAACTTCTAAAGGTAACATTTCAATATTTTATTAATGAGACTTTGGAAGGTGGATGGGGCATTGCAAAGGTCAAAAAGCATGACCAATAATTAATAATGTCCTTCATGAGTTCTGGTGATACCTGGAGCGAAGTTATAATTTTGTGAAGATACAGGCACCTTGGAGTTCATCCAACATCTCATCAATAACGAGAATGGGAAACTTATCTTTGATGGTCATTTTATTCAGGGCACGAAAACTGGGAAACATGTTCCAAGTACCTTTTTTCTTTAAGACCATCACCATGGGGGAAGAATATGGGCTGGTACTTGGGAGAATTACCCCCGCCTCCAGTAATTCTTGTACCATATTTTATATTTCATTTTTTTGAGAAAATGGATACTTGTAGGGACGTAGATTGGGGGGTTGACTGCTTGGAAGGAGAGGGATTCTATGATCATGCTCACCCCTTGAAGGAGGTAAGTCAGTGCGAACATAAAATACCTTGGGGTACCTGTCCAAGATTAGTTACAAGTTGGGGGGAATGACCAGAGAGACCTGATCAGTGACCCGGATGGCATGGAATTGACCAATAACACCATGGTGGCCTTTATTCAACATTTTTTCCATCCTATGAGTGTTGATGATTTCAGGGGAGCCCACTTGGAGACCTCAAAGGGTATATGTGTGAGCTTCTTGGGTGAAGCTCATACATAATTCTTGATAATCCATTTTTATTAGTCCTAGAGTGTGAAGCCATTCCATGCCCAATACAATATCAAAAAACCCCATGGAAATGGATAACATGTGGGTTTTCAAATGATAATTGCCCATTTGGAGTTTGACATTCTCACAACGAACCCCACACTTCATCATACCACCATTAGCGATGAGGATTTTAAAATTAGAAATGGGGCGGAAAAAACAATGGAGCTCCTCAAAAATCTT
This sequence comes from Picea engelmannii, assembly GCA_009831015.1. NCBI lineage: Eukaryota > Viridiplantae > Streptophyta > Pinopsida > Pinales > Pinaceae > Picea > Picea engelmannii. The sequence continues at coordinate 300,093 of ML779508.1, read as the reverse complement.
GTGGTGAATAAAATTATGGGTGCTACCACTATCAATCAAAACCACAACCATCCTATGTTTGATGTATCCCTTGATGTTCAATGTTTGTGGGGCCGAAATACCTGAGAGGGAATGGAGAGATATGACACACTCCACTGGTTCCACAAGGACTGCAACTGAATCTTTGGCTATACCACTTGGTTAAGCATCMTTTGGGTCAGGATTCTCATCTGGTGGTATGCTTGTATAGAAATATGAATTTAAGACATCAATCTGGAAGAAATTTTGTTCCCTACATTTATGTGTCGATGAGTACTTTTCATCTCAGTAATAGCAAAGTCCTTGCTTGYGAYGCTCTACCATTTATGTTGGAGATACCTTTTGGGCATTCAAGGTTTATGTCAGAGTTAGGTTAGCCCTGGGGTGAGGATGGTTGGGGAATGTATCTTTCAAGGGTTGAGCCTAAAGGATGGTATCTACTTCTAGTTCTAATTGACAGGCCTACAACTAGGTAGTAGGATGATGCATGCTCACATGAGCCCTGATGGCTTCCTTTAAACCATTGATAAAACATTCAAGGTAAAATTCATCAGATTAGCCCTCAATTCAGATAACCAATTGTTCAAATGTCATGATGAATTCTATGACCGATCATGTTTTGTGTAGGTTAGTGATCCCTCCCAAAAAATGTGATTCCCTATCAAAACAGGCAGAAACTGCTTTAGTGAACATGTTCCAAGTGGGTAGTCCTGGATAACATTTATTATGTCATTTCCACCATTGCCAATCTTCTTTATCGAAGTACAAAACCCCTACATGGATTGGGGTCTCATCATCCTGAATATCATGAAGGTATAAGTATTGCTCCATTTGATAAACCCACCCTGTTAGGTTGGATCCATCAAATTTATGCATGTCAAGTTTGGGTACCTTATTCCCAGAGTGGGGAGAACCCAAATGGTTGCATAATGAATGATTAGGTCGATAATGGGAGGCTTGAGGGTCCTCTAGATTGGGCTCAACATTCTTAGCCTTGAGTATGTGTTGCATGGCTTCTTGGACGACTTCTTGTACTATTGTGCTTATGGAATCTTGGACTTGGGTGGTGAGGGTGTGAATTTTTTTTTCTAGGCTGAACACCTTAGACTCCCAGTCTTCTTGGGTCTTAGAGTGGGTGGTCAGAATTGGAGTGGCTTAGGTAGAAGATGAGGGTTCGGGATGAAAAATCTATGCCAAAAAAATGATAGGTAATAGGTTTATCAAAACAAATAGAGGATTGCAATGGGATAGGTCACAAATAAGGGTGTCCCGGAAAGGGTTGGGTCCATGGGAAAAAAATACTGAAAAGTGAAGGGTACCACTACGATTAGAATGAAGAGAGGAATCCAATGGACTAAGTCACAAATAAGGGTGTGGTCGGGCCCCAAAAATTTTAAGTTTTTTACTCCTACGAAGTTATACTCTGACCTGAATACTTCTGCAATGGTGGAATTCCCAAATTATCAATAATAAAAATTGTCATCATGGAGTGTTTCCATAGAGAAAAAATTAGCAGGGGCCAAGTTGCACTGTAATAGATCAATTATTTTCGTCCCAAGGGTTAGGGTTTACAGGGTATCTACAGGAAAGGGTTTACCCTGTGCTATATCTCTCTTATATATGTGTGGGTTCGAACAATAGTACATGACCCAATATCTTAGGGCACCGACTAAGGAGGCTAGACCTTACCATTAGTTGTACTACCTGATTACCCATGTCCTAAAGAGTATGATCCTGAGTGTTGTTCTTGGTGACACTATAGCAGTCAAACGGTCAATCATTTTACCTACATAGGGCTTCAGGATATCTAGGTTGATCTGTATACAGGTGTTGTCAAATGTGCTACCACTCGAAGGGGTACCAACAGGGGTTACAAGGGTGACCAACAATGTGTGCTTAAGTACCACTTGTAGTTCCTATGTGTATGATTCTCTGACCACATGTTTATGCGTGGAATGACAGATCTTTGTAGCTTAAAGACTCTGGAATATGTCTCTACCCTAAAAAAATTTACCCCACAAGTTCTGCCTAGGAAGGAGCTTTGATACCACTTGAAATATATTAGATGAATTATAATATGCAGAACGAAAATATTTAGCAAGCAGTAATGGAACAACAAGATTATAGCTAGAACAATACTAGAATAACACCAGAAAGAGTGCCTTTATTAAAGATAGCAATGTTCACTTGCATATTCGAGGGGGAAACCTCCAACAAAGCAGAGCTCTATTACAATAATATCCAAGACAACGATCTCCAATACCTCCTACTCTTATGTATACTAAGTCTACCTTTCAAGAAAACTTCTAGAGGAAGATATTTCTAGAAGCAGAAGCTTCTATTAGGTATTCTTACATTGACTTTTTATCCTTTATTTAATAGGCCTTATTAACTAATGTTAGCCTTTATTACATAGAAAAAATATCCTACTAACTAATTATCCATGAAGAGGGGTTAGGCTTGAATCCTAACAGACCTTCAAAAGTGAGTAGGGAGGAGAACCCAAAGTCAAGTATCCCAAACAAATGTTCAAAGTGGAGGGAAATAGATATATAATAGAAGAAGCAACCAGAGGAATTTGAGAAATGAATAGAGAGAATGAATCATATTATAACTCAAAGTAGGACAATTTACAATAGGATATGGACTTAGAATAGGTAGAGATTCACCTCCTAGCCTTGACATCCATGCTTGGAGATAAACATATTATTATTCTCCCAAAAACACAACTCCAAATAGACTTAATGAAACTGTAAAATGAATCTTGGGAGCACATCCCATATCCACCCATGATCAAATGGGTTAGGTACTTGAACTAATTCTCTTAAAACTACAAAAAAACTCATCTCTAAGGAGAAGAAATGAGGTAGAAAGGAAACAAAAGAAAACCTAGAGGAAGTAGGAGTTATTCTAGTTGACCTAGGCTAAGCTAAAGGGCTCTCAGAGAAGTACTTATCCTCTCAACAAAATTTTTAAAATGAATATCTTCTCCTGGAACATTAAAGGACCGAATGCCCCAAGAAAACATCCCTTCTTAAGGAAAATAATTGCTAAAGAACAACCTGGAATATTAATGCTATAGGAAACCAAATGTGATTGTGATACAATTGAGACCATAGCTAGGAAATGTTGGAAAGGAAGTGAGATTTTAACAATGGATGTGGATGGATCAGTCAAAGGAATAACACTCCTATAGGACCTAAGCCAAATTAACTTCGTGATCTTGATGGAGATCAACATATTTATATTAACCATCCATATGGTGTTCAAATATCAAGATCAAGGACAAGTTACCAATGCATACAACCCCTCCAATCCTACTCTTAAAAATACATTTTTGGACTCTGTCCAAGCCTTAGGAATGATTCTACAGGGGTATCACTATATTCTATGGGGTGAATTTAATATGACCACATCCTTGCAAGAAAAGAGAGGGGGGGGGGGACATCACTTAGATGCTGGCAATGTGGCTTTCAAGGAAACCATTGATAAACTACAATTAGTGGATATCCAAATAAGAAATGGATTTCACATTTGGAACAATAAAAGAGGTGATGTGAAACTTATTGCAGTCAGATTGGACAATTTTCTAGTATTAAGATCCCTCCATTAAAGCAAGGGTTCTATTTCAATAGAGATATTTCCCTTTTCTAGATCATATCATTGGTCAATAAGTTTCTCATGGGAAATTACTCTTCTCCCTAGGCTGAAACCATTTAGATTTGAGAAATTTTGGCTCGATCGCCTTGACTTTATGCAGAATATAGGAACTTAGTGGAAGGAAGAAGATATTATTTGGGGATCAAAGGTGTACCAATTTCAATAGAGGCTAAAACAAATAAAGCAAATAATCAAAATGTGGAACAAGGATGTATTTGGCAACATTTCTCAAGATAAAATTCAATTGGAAAATTAAATGCAATATTTGTAGATGATTATCATTCAAATAGATAGATTAAAATATCTGGTATCCCAATAAACCTACCTCAATAAGATTGGAACTAGAGACAAGCAATAATAAGTAATATGGAAACATAAATCAAGAATTCATTGGGTAAACTAAGGTGACAAAAATACTAGGTATTTTCATAATTCTATGATAAATAGAAGTAAACATAATAGAATTGTTTCTCTTAAATCAACCATTGGGGAAAATATCAAGAAGCATGAAGATATCAAGCAAGAGATTAAGAGTCACTTCAACCAATTGTTAAATAATCCCTAGGATAATCAACAAGTGGTAATTCAATCCATAACAAGCTCAATCCCTATATTGATCTCTCATGAGTAGAATTTAATCCTGATGAGACCCATCTATGTTGAGGAAGTCACTCAAACCATCAAATGCATGGTAGTAAAGAAATCTCCATGTCCATATATTTTTACTACAGATTTCTTTCAAACATTCAAATCGGTGGTGGGTAGAGATGTATGAGAGATGGTGGAGGAATCCAAAATATTGGGGAGAATCCTTCAAGCCTTCAACTCAACTTTTCTTACTTTGATCCCCAAAGACCAAGGCACAAATTTAGCTGAGAAATTATGTCCCATTTCACTATGTAATTCCATTTGAAAAATCATCACCTAAGTTATTTCCAACAAATTGAAGTCTACTATGAATAAGATAATTTATCTTGAACAAGGGGATATGTTGACTGTCAACAAATTTTGGACGATATAATAGTGTCCCATGAAGCTATACACTCCATGAAGTCCAACAGTTCCCTGAGAATGATAATTAAGATAGATATGTCTAAGGCCTGTGAAAAACTCAATTGGGACTTCTTTTTACAAATTCTCTCTGACTTTGGATTCTACCCTGAATGGATTTCATGGGTTTGTAACCAGGTCTCCACTATTGTTTTCTCTATTTTGGTCAATGGCTCTCTATCTCCCACCTTCAATCCCTCCAATGGTATTATAGGGGGACCCTTTATCCCCCTTCCTCTACATTATGATGGTGGAAGGACTTGGGAGAATCTTAAAGCCAACTTTGAACTCTAAAAGAATTATAGTAATCAAGATCCACTAGAATTACAATCTCTTGTCCTACTTGTAGTTTGTAGATGACACTCTACTCATGGGAGATCTTATTGTTAGTGAAGCCAAATCCCTTAATCTGATTTTGGAAACCATTCATGCTAGCATCTGGGGCCATGACCAACTTGATTAAGTCCCTCATCTTTTACTTCAATACTCCCATGAATGTCCAACACAACATTACCCATATTCTTGGTTATTTAAGAGGATCCCTCCCTTTGAAATATTTAGGATCCATTTTAATTGAGAATGCCCTAAGAAATGTATCCTAGGAGGATATATTGTCCAATATTGAAAGAAAACTCAACAGTTGGACTTTTATATTTCTTACCCTCCCTCGAAAGACCACTCTCATTAAATCAGTCCTTCAATCCCTACCCTTCTATCTCTTGTATGTTCTAGTCTTTCCCTCTAAGATTATTTGGCTATTTTATCTCTTTAAATAGATTTCCTTTGGGGAGGACCTAAGAAATAAAGAACATGATCATTGGTGGCATGGGATTAGGTTTGTCTTCCCAAATGGGAAATGGGATTGGGAATCAAAGAACGCCTCAACACGGGGAAGGAATTAGCAGCTAGAACATCATGGACATGGTTAAGAGGAAAAGAAGATCTCTTAGCCAAAATTTAGAGAGAAAAATATGCAAACCATATTATGGACGATGCTTTCATCCATATGGAGGGAGAATTCCTTGGTTCACTAATATGGAAAAAATCATGGAACATCATAGCCTTAATCTAGAATCATTTCTTCTGGGAGGTTCATGAAGGTGCTATTGTACTATTTTGGGAAGATGCAATGCAACATGAAAATAAACTTGGGCTTCAGGAAACTCTCCAATAGTCCAAATCCTCCCTCTTAGATATGGGTTGGAACACCGTGCAAAAATATTGGGAAGAAATCATAAATCCCAAACTATATTCATACAAAGCCTAGATATCAGGGACCAATTGGTCGGTGGCGTTAGATAGGGAATCTATAAATGCCCTGGATGATCAGCTGAGATCAAGTAAGATCACATATAGAAATTTTTAGGACATGCTCGGATGGGGACATCATGGAGATGGTAACTTCAAAGTTAAACATGCATATCCCCTTGAATATAAGAACAAAAATCTGGACAAAAGGGGGATTTGGTAGAAGATTGGAATCAAGAGAAATGGCCTAAAATATTATCCTTCCTATGTCTCTTAGCTAGGGGGGAAACCTTAACCTAGGACAAAATTGTGAAAAGAGGGTTTGAAAGACCCTCTCTCTATGTAACGTCCCCGACCATCAACCACACTATCGGGCAACGCTACTTTGTAGAACAATTCCCATACATATATAATATGCTTATAAATATTATGCATTAAATCAAATTAACACATTTATGAAATGTAACCAACAATACAGAGTAATCACAATATTACTGCTAACATATAGAATTAAACAGAATTAACAGTAAATATCATTGCAATGGAATACATGATACTTTTCAAGACACAAACATGCAACACATATAAATTAAGTACATAATTAATACTTATCTTTTAAACTGGCATAACACCACCAACTACGTGTATACCTTCCATGAACCTCCCAGCCTTAGACCACGCTACTCATCACTCTCAACAATAGGTCACCCCTGAGCAGGGACTAAGCTCCATCGGGAAAGGGAATCCTAGGCTAGGCAAGGTCAACATGAAGACACACAGTTTATGAGGATGGATTCTCTCCTAGGATCCACTTATGCCTACTGCTCACAAACTCTCATTCCCCACATGCCTATCCCACCCTAGGAGTATACACCTTCACTGTCACCCGAAAAATCCTTCGGCTGCTAAACCTCCCTTGCCTTGGGCTTTAGCAATAGGTCGAACCAGAATTCTCCGAGCTATGTGACAGCTACAGGACCACTTCTAGGAGTTCTCACTTCCTCTGTGCACTCTCTCACCTAGAGAGAGTCTCTCACATGCCTAACAACCTACTTCTTCAACCACAACCACCTCTCTCACTTGGAGAGAGTGTTGCACACAGGCCTGACAACCTACTTCTTCAGCTCTGTTCCAACACAAGGAGGACAACAATGAGGCTCGACAAGGAACAAATGATTGTATCCAATCACACTCATCCAAGGGACTGTGTGGCCACAACAACCCATAGTTATAACACACAAGACATAGACAATTATGGTATGCTCAGGTTTGTCAGAAGACAACAACCCAAATAGTTAAGCACGAACTTGGATTTGTAGTGTGGATAAACCAGGTTCACATGACACACAGGAGACATGACTTAGTCCACGGGGGTTTCCACTAGTTTTCAGGGTGCATGACAAGGAAATTATTCATATGTCGATGATGGAGACCAAACGCAGAGACTGGGATAAATTCACGGGAATACACCAGTTGATCATAGAGGTGTCACGATTTCGGGTTTCAGAGCTGTGTGAGGTATGCAGTGATCAGACGCAGAGGTAACACGGTTTAAACAGTGGACACAAGAATGGAAGATGAACCCCAATCACGTCTCAATTATTGGGTTAAATTGCATGTGACTGGGCTGACACATGTCGCCCATGAAGCTCCATGCACTCCATCAAGTATGTGTTTCCTTTTCCAGGTACTTAGGATAAAAATAACATGTTTTTCACATAGCTTTGGAATAATAATAAATTGTTATTAAAGAACTTAAGCCCTCAAGTTTATCCCCTCTTCCAACCTTTCAACCCCTTTTCCCTTACCCATTCTGTGGAATCTTAGTCCCGCATCACTCTTTCTTCATGGTCGGTCGACACACAACGATGTTCATATATTATATTAATGATATGCATAATTACATATACAAAATCAGCCTCCTGGCCTTAACACTTAGGCTCTCCAGCCTAATAAACACATAAGCCCACCAACTTATCAATACTCGGCTCACGAACCTACAAAACATGATTACAATTCATAAACATGATTACAATTCATAATATATCTAGGGCACTACTGGGGGATATTACACTCTACTACATGTGTTTATCGTAAGGAGAATATATACAAAACCTGTTCATTGAGTGTTTAGAAGTGAATGTGTTATGGGACAAAGGGGATAAAAATTTTCAACAATCAGATCATCTCATAAATGACATTTTACAAACCATTGAAAAATGGAGATCATCCCCATATGAAAACCCAATCCTTAATAAATTTTGGAACCTTTTCATTAGTTTTCGGCTCTAGTATATCTGGAAAGATCGCAATCGATGCCTCTTTAAATAGAAAAGGCATAATGGTGAAGACACTTGGAACAACTCCAATCCAAAATCTTGGAGCAATTGCAATGAGCTCTTGGTCAAGGGAGGCCAAACATCCTCAAGGAAATAAAAGTACAATTTTCTTAGCATGGCAACAAGATCAACACATTCATGCATTGAAATGACCTTTCAAAAACCCTAAGTCCTCTTCCAGGGAATCATGGTCAAGGCCTCCAACCCTTTTCATCAAGCTTAACTTTAAGAGTGCCTCCAAAGGGAAATCCGAGACCATCGAGGGCTAGAGGAGTTTCTAGATATTAAATAGGGTCCATCCTCTAGATATTTTCTCCTCATATTGGTAAAAATACCAATCATGGAGTTGAATTGGTAGATTGTTGAAAGGAAGGAAAATTTATATCCAACTTGGCTTCAAAAACTTGGTTATAGAGGTAGATTCAAATATGCTCATCTGATCCCTATCTAGGATTATCCATGGTAATAATCTGGTCAAAATATATCTCAATTGGCAATATCAGTAAGGTTAACACAAGTGTTAGAGTTGAATAGGTATATCTCAACCATTATCCCCTCACATGTGTGAAGGAAATATAATGGCATGGAAGATAGAATGACTAATGAAGGGATGAATCTAGTCAACCAATATATGATATGGCCCTAAAGTGATCTAATTCCTAATAATATAAGAGACGAGTGTTCATGTCTCAACATCAAAGATAATGAGAACCCAAATGAGGTGACAAATGTCTATGCCAAAACCTTCCACACAAGCCAAGTGGGCATTGGCCTGAAGAAATATGTACTAGACATCATGTAAACAAGGGAGGGGGGGGGGTAGGATGACAACATTAATTCTTGAACCAACTCATCCATCCTACAAGTCTTCAATCAATAATATGATGAAATCAAAATTGTACACCATAATGGAAATAATAGGCTTCTAGGTATTTCCAGCTGTGAAGAATTGGGAATGTCTAAAATTCATGGATGTTGTTGTAACTCTAGAATTTGAAGATGGAAGAAGACACCTTCCCAGACTTGGTTTCGATGGTTCATCTCTAATTCTACTGGTCAATTATCTCATCTTATTTTGTTTTCCTCCTAGCTCAATTTATACTAGTTCAATTACTTTGTCTCTTAGACTACAAACTGTGAATTATGTTAAGCTAAATCGAGTGATCCTGAACTACTGGGTGATCTCGTTGAGGACATATAGCCCCCTCGCTCAAAATAAAATTCCTCCCTGGCTCGTGCCTATAACATTTGTTTTGTACCTATTACTCCTACAACCTCTAATAGTCGCCTCCTCCATCACCTGTTTCAGTTACAACCCAAAACCCCTATTCTCCTTTTGTTCGTGATCATGGTGAGATTAACCATAACACTTGACCCATAATATAGCAAAAGAGGGTCTTGCGAGAGGTCCAATATAGAGAGAAAAACCACTATCCCCAAGAAAGTATCTCGGTATGTAACTGGAGTTGAGAAGGATGCCAAGAAGGAAACCAATGATTTCCATACCAGATTCTCTTTTGAGGTCAAGGAAGACATGGCCCAAATGGAGAAATGGGTTTTGCAAAAGAGGAAAAGGATAACCAAAGAAAAAATTAAGGCAAATTTAAACGGTTGGATACCTGATATGGGCTTCTCCAAAACCAAGGACACAAAGATTTTCAAGTTGACAGAACTGTATTGGTTTAATAAAGAAATCATTGCCCAAATTGTGGAGGAGAGAGGTCTCCAACAATAGGCCATCCTCCATAAGTTGGAGTTAATGGACTAGAAATTTGAAGCAATGTTTAAATAAATATTCAACATTTATATCATAATTTCCAATACCCAGGGCAGTGACAATGATAACATGGAAACTCCTGGATGAACTCTGGGATTGGAGGGCACCCCTTCCAACCCAATCCGAATTGAAGATGACCCTATGCTAACAGAAGAAGATACTAAAGGATTGACACAATCACCCAACTATGCAATCCTACTAGACTAAATCCATCACATCTTGTTTTTTTGTTTAGTTTAAAGATGTTACTTTTTTATAATGGTTATTTGTTATTTCCTAGTATGTCATTAGAACTACTTTGATTGTTATACCTTTAATATCTAAAGGTGATAGAATTTATGTTGTTAAACTAAGGATTTGCTTTGAGTGGCTATGTTTCCTTAGTGACACGAGATGCCAAAAACATAAACATAACTTTGATGTACAACCCTAAGACGATACTAAAAATTACAAAAGATTAAGAAATCGTATGCTGCATAAAACAAACTTTTAATTATTAAGATCAAATTAAGGTTGAACCAAGGAGAAATTTAAACAAAATGGTCTCATCTATATTTAATTCTTATTAGTCCCTGCCTTTAGGCTGAAGGGACTAATATAAATCAGTTTGACACAATTTTCTCTCTTTTACACATGAATCAATGTACTCATTATCCTTTTATCTTAAGTGTTTCGGTTAAATATATGCAAACAATTTATCTCCTCCAATGAAGAGCTCACGACACTTTATCTCATCCAATCAAGATTTTTTACCTCTTATTTGGCCTCATATTGAGGATACGGGGAAAATTGTTGGTTTCAAAGTTAGGAACTTGGAAATATATTGACATTACTTCTCTTGAGATGGATTAATGTTAGATTTTATATTAGCATTAGTTCATGATATTAAATGTTTATGCTTTATGTTTCATTCTCTAATGTTTAGTGCATGCATGGTAATTTCCAAGTGTTTGAATGGATGCTTGTAGTTGACGCGATGCCCTCTGCTGAAGTGATTGACACCTACCCTCTGCTTCCTTGTGTGGATGTTGAGATAGAATGCAGTTGTTAAACACAACGATATTAGATGAAGAAGGGTTTTTTACGATCTATGTTAAAGAGAAACCCTCTTGGCTACTCAACCATCCAACCAGTCGTGCCATCCAAAATCGAGGGAGCATGGGTAGCTACGAATCGACAGTCATCCAGCTGTGTCTATGAAGTTATGGTTGTTAAGAATCTATCCGTCAAGGCAGTTAAACAATCTAACATTGTCCATCATCCATCATTGTATTTAATATCATCGTCCATGTGATTTCCTATGAAGGAAGGCTTTAGGAAGGCTTCAAGATTCACTCATGAATCCCTCTATTTATGCCTTTCTCTGTGCAAAGTGAGTTTCACCTCTATTTATTCCTTTCTTCCTGCAAAGTGAGATGCAATAAATTTATGCCTGCATGACTGAAGAGACCTCTATTTATTATGCATTAGTTACTAGATGTATTTCTTTTGTACTAGACAGAACATTTATCTTTTCACTAGATATTGTATTCAACTCACTAACCTATGCAGAAATCTCTTTGGTCGTGACTTGTTTTCCAATGGCAGGGAAATCGGCCTGCTTGGACTCCTCGGACACCTCTTACAGTTCTCAGGGTTTACCATGGCCTGCCACTTCACAATTTTCTTGACGAGAAGGTCGTTGTTCTTGGAGTAAGAAACCACAGAGGGAGTCGTTTGTTGGCCCTCTGCATTAGTGATGATGGTGGGATTCCCTCCTTCCATGGCATCCACGACCAAATTCGTGGTTCCCAGATCGATTCCGACAACCTTCTCACAGACGACCCTAAGAGGCCCTGTGACCTGTCTTCTGGATTGTTGTGGTTTCTTTCTATGCAGGATGTCAAATCCACCATTGAAGACAAGGTTTTTTCCTAGACCGAGACCGAAGAAGGTATTATTTTGATTTCGACGATTGGGTTTTCTGGAAGAGCTATGTGCCTCTAGGAAAACCCTAAAAACCATTGCTTTGGAGGAACCCCTGAAGAGTAAGAAGAAGATCAGGTGGGTTGGAAGATCTCCCTTGTGCTTTGGAGAGTGTCAAACCGTTTCTGTCTTTATTTTTTCAATCAATAAGGGTGGGAAAAATGTGGAATGCGAGTTGGTGGTGTAAAACGACCCTATAAAAAAGGCCCTCCAACCTTTTATTTCTCTTGGGTCTAAAATCTTGCCTTCTCTTCTCTATTTACAGCCATGTGGGACTCACGGTCTTACTACCTTGCCTGGAAACGACCAAACAAAGGAAACTTTCTATCGTTCACTTGCTTTTGCCCACCATACTCCAAATGGTTCTCCCTTTCTCGCTTGCCTGGATGGAAACCTTGGCCCTTTAAATCTTTAAATATATAGGGGAACAAATCTAAGGTTTGTATTAGTAGTGCCACAACCTCTGAAACCGTCATATTATTCTAGTATTCTTCCACTGAGGCTATTCTAGCAGCCCTGTATTTGTGGAAGACCTTTAGAGCCATGACCTCATTGTATGTAGAGGGAACACCTGTTATCCATCATAGAAGATGGCATTGCATATTTCATTATCTTGGTGGCAAGTGTCATCTGGACTGTATATGGAAATTTTCCAGTAGTGCATACCAAGTGCTTCATGCGTTTACTGCATGACTATTTTGAAGCATGATTTACTAAAGGATTTGACAGGATGCACATTTAGCAATTTAGTTGAAAAAATATAGAGCCAGATAAGTGGGTTCCCACCCTTAAACTTAGTAAACTACGGATGGAACTGCTTCAATCTCTAAAAATACAACTAGAGAATATGCTAACCTTTAATAACAGTTGTACAGTGAAATTAGTCGAGTAATGATATGATCATGAGGGAATGAGCTTGATCCACCTTGATATATAGCACGGGGAATTTCATTGGGCTTTGACAAAGAAACGTTTTCAGTTCCATTTGATCTAGATACAAATTCAATTGTTGATCCATAAGTAGCATCGGTCCCGTAGGGTGTGATCTTATCTTCACTTCCATTTTATTTTATTTCCATTTCTGTGCTCAGATCATAATAGTTTTCTGATTCTGGTCTCAACTCCACGTTTAATGTATTTTATTTTCGATGCGGTTCTACTTTTTTGACTTTGTGGTCTCAAGTCCACTTTATTTTTATTTTATTTTCATTGGGTTGCTCATATCATAATAGTTTCCTGACTTTGGTTTATTTTTCCTTTTTGAAAAACTCATAGGCAAGATTCAACTTTTCTAAACAGTTTTATCCCTTGAAATCATATCAATAACCATGAAATCTAGATCGTTGGTCATGTCCCCAACCTCAAGAATATTTTACTCACAGTCCAAGAATCTACAAAGACTCATGTTTACTAATAGCTAGTTCATACAACATCCTCTTGAGTTCTACCTCTTTCAATTTTCTCAAGGGTGGCATAAAAGGACCTAGATTAACTGTACCCTTATGCTTGTTGGGTCCTCAAGTATCAGAAACAAGAGACAAGAATGGTCTTTTGGAAATGGGCATGGCAAAGCATCAGAAACTTGGGTAAACATTTTAAGAATCAATAGGAAATGGGGGAATACCAAGAGCGCTTTCCAGAGACGGGAAGAAAAGTTTTCAAATAAAATCTATTTTCTTATCTTTCAAATTTAGAATGTGATTCAGACAATGCAATAAAGTTATAAAATTCAAGTCATAGCATTCTATATATAGAAAGGGTTTCCATTTCCAATTAAAATTGGATTTGTAATGTCATTCAGACAAAGTAATAAAGTTATGAAATACAACTTTTCACTAAAATTTATATCCGGTCATACTTCATAGATAGTGAAGAATTTAAGAAACAAAATCATAAATGTTCATATGCCTGATAGAATATCATGGATCAGTCATCAATTGTATGGCTAATTAGGTAGTGCATTAAGATCTAGATCATCATCATTGACATAAAGTGAAAAATATATCCATAAAACCTTGCAGAGTACTTTTATGTTTGTTTGCCCATTGCTCTTTATTGTGAAATCAGAAATCTTTGCTCTCTTTTTTTAGTCTTTCTATTAGAACGTTTTATTTTGATGGATTTGGGTTTAGTATTATTGGCCTGGACATAGTTTATGAGATTCATAACTTATGCCTCACATGATATGTCATGTCTCAAAGCCCATCTTTAATCCCCCACTTATTGTCATCACTTGAGTTCCCACTCTTAATATCATAACTTGAGAACACATTTATTAAAGTGAAAGAGTGTTTCAAAATGTTTCCTTTGCACTATTTTCTTCTCTCGTCCAAACAATTTTTTCTTCTCTCATATCAAGTGCTAGTACTTAAGTCAAGTGATTTGTTCTCATGCTTTCACAAACACTTCGAATAAACAACGTGTCCATGTGAACACTCATTGTTTTCCAATAAAAAATGATACATCATCTATATGTAGCACATAAGATCAACTGAGAAACGTTAAACACTTCAATCTGATCGTTAAACACTTCAATATGATCGCACTGTATCATCAGGAATAGGGATTTTGACACCTGCTTCCACCTTCTTTAGCAAGGACTTGTTTCTTTTCAACTCTCCTTGTTTGTTATAATATTCAAATTTGGCCTAAGTTACACTAAATAAATTCAATCTAGAATTCCATCTTTGGGATCATTTTAATAGAAAACTTTAAAACTTAACTTAGCGGCTAAGTTTCCAATACCTATGTAGTATGATATTTCATTGATTTTTGAAAGTTGAAGTTTAAGTTTTGAATATTTATCTATTTTTATGCCTCATGTATTTACAAACATTTTTAGAGATTAAAATGTGAAATTGTTATGCTAGGGATTCTCAATAATATATATATATATATATATATATATATATATATATATATATATATATATATATATATATATATATATATATTAAATCAATTTTATTTAATATTAAATAAAAATCTTAAACTTAAGTATTAGGTATTTATATCAAGTGAAAATTACATTTCTTCATTAAAATTAATTTCGTCCAAGAATTTTATAGAT
Source organism: Picea engelmannii (assembly GCA_009831015.1). Lineage (NCBI taxonomy): Eukaryota > Viridiplantae > Streptophyta > Pinopsida > Pinales > Pinaceae > Picea > Picea engelmannii. The sequence goes on along the minus strand of ML779508.1, from coordinate 284,966 downwards.
CTCAATAGAAACAAGTGTTGCATGGAAGTGTAGTCCCTGCCAGGTTGGAATGGGAATAAATGCACTGCTAAGGTGGGACCGAGTACAGACACGTGGGAAGAAAGTTGAAGTATATGTGGTATCCATGCATAGGATGACTTTGTGGCAGCGTGCCACTGGCCAATCACAAGATATTTGGCTTGTAGATGACCCCTCACGTTAATATGCGAACGAGGAAGTTTAAAATGGGGTGTATATAGTTTAAACATGGTACTTAGAAAACTTCTTTCATAAACATTCAAATACAAGAGGATATTAAACAAAGGTTGGATCTGTTCCATATTTCTGAAGCAACAAAGGTTTCCGTTTTCTTTGAAATCTATCAAAAATATGGAATCTGTTCCATATTTCTGAAGCATACACATTAAAAATTCAAATACAATACAATAGGCATAAAAGTAAAATACATTATAGTAAAATTAAATGAAATGGTTCCAAAATCTTTCAAAGTATTTGAATATGAGTAGGCATGAAAATGTTGTAGATAACAACACTAAAAATAACTTCGAAGTATGTATGTATCATATACAATTTTTTTGATAGTACATGAATGATTTAAGATTTAAAAAAGTGCTATGATGTTGGTCTTTGAATGTCTTGCAACAAAGGTTCCTGGACACAAAAAATTTAGCATTCCCGAATTACTTTTATTTGAAATTTATCAAAAAAATATTCCTATATTTTTGTTTATGTTCCAAACATTCAAATGCAATAAAATATTAATAATGTCTTGCAACAAAGGTTCCATTTTCTTTGAAATTTATCAAAGTTCCATATTTCTGAAGCATACAAATCAAACATTCAAATACAATAGAATATTAATAATGTCTTTCAAAAAAGGTTCCTGGACACAAAAAATTTAGCATTCCCGAATTAGTTTTCTTTGAAATTTATCAAAAATTAATAATGTCTATTACATATTTCTGGAATCTGTTCCATATTTCTGGAAATTTAAATGCATTTGTCATATAGACTGGGATTGGGGCTCCCACAGACCATAAAAATAAATAAGTACAAGAATAAGGAATATATAAAGAAGAAGTGTGCGACGATAGAGAGGAAGACCTTAAAATAAGAAATTGGAAGTTATGAGTGTTTGGTTGGAGTTTTCTATTTAAAGAGGTATAATAACTAGATTGATAAAGAAAACAAGATGACATCAGTATATAATTACTATGAATCTGATGCGTTATTGTTGTTTTCGTCGACGGTCACTGGAATCGTGTCAATCGGTTGTTTCCCTTCCTCGATGAGGTTGTCCATTCTCCGTTGGAACCATTATTCAATGTAGATTCTCATGGAGGCCATGTTGATTTCATCCTGTATTTCTATGTCTAAAAGGTTATTTTCTAATTTCCTTAGATCCATTGAAATACTATGTAGACTCTATTTAATTTCTTCATTGTGTGTCGAATAGTCCAGTACCCAGCTCTCGATCTCATCTACACGATATTCAAGGATGTTGTAAAACTTTTTGAAAGACAAACCCTTTAAAATATCAAGTTGCTCATCGAAGGATTCTTTGGTCATTAAAAAGGATTTGAGAATTAAGTTTGGGTCTTGAACCTCGTTGGTACTTCTGGCTAAGTCTATTTGGATCAGGTTTGTGAATAATTCTTCCTTTTCTAATATGGCTTGTTTACATGATTCGACAATGAGCTCCAAGTTCTTAAAATTCTTTTTCCAACATGATTTTAATTTTTTGGTCCACTTTGGGGAGGGGATATTCTCTTCTCTTCTTTTCAGATCCGAGGTGTTGATGGCATGGTTGGAAAAAGGGGTCAGCATCTGTTCACAGAAAAGTTGATCATTTTTTAAATTCGCCTGCAAATGTTCGTGCAAATCATTTGCCTCCTTTCGGAAGGAAGATATATTTGTGATGTTTCCCAGGCTTCAGTAACTAGCTGCATTATTTTCTTGATGTTATTCTTTACAAGGGATCTAGACGATGCAAGGAGGGTGGAGGATACTTTTATCTTGGCTACAATAGTAGCAGGCACATTTTTTTCTAAAGGACTGGAAAAATATAGGGTAGCAATGAAAGCCTCCTAAAATTCCTTAAAATGGTATTTCAGTCTGACATTCTTCGCTTCAATTCCTCCAATGGAATCATCAAGAGCATCACTAGTTATGCAGTGAAATAGGGAGATTTGGGACAATCGCATTTTCCTAAAGCTAATCTCTACGCAAGATTTTCCTTTCCTATTTGTTACATCTCTCTTTTCAATGACCATATTTTTAGATTGTCTGTCAAAAACAGTGCTCTGGAATACGAAGGATTCATCTTCATCAAAAATTTCGGTCTCAGTTATTTCCATTGTGGACAGATCAACTTTGTGCATGTGATCAATTCCACTTTCAAGTTGCATCTATTCCCTTTCAATTTTGGGTTCATCTTCCTGCCCTACAATGTTTTTTCTCTTCTTTGTCAGTGGAACTTTGTGAGAACTATCAATTTTTATGTGAGGAGGGTTTGTATCTCCTCCTTCGTTTGAAGATTTATGGGTTGCTTTTTTACTAGGGTGGGCCGTTGAACCGATGCTTTGTTCTGTTGTGGTCTTGGGAGTGCCGGTAGGGGACTGGGCACTCTTCTCACTAGATATTTTCCCCTGTTGTATGTACAATTCAATCGCGCTTTACAATTTCTCTACATTGAAATCGCCAGAAGCAGGATTGTTGTCTTCACTATCCCTGTCTTTGCTCAAGTGTCTATGGATAAAAGAATTGCTAAAGCCAACTTCTAGTAAATGTTGTGGAAAAATCCCATTAGGGTCAAACCCCTTTATCCTTTCAGCATATGTTAGGTTCAAGTTCTTGAAATGGCATGCAAATTCATCAATCTTGTTGACGTTTCTACACACGAAGTCCCTGACTTTATAGAGCAGAGGAATGAACTATTTTTTTTTTCTTGTCATGGAAAAAATGCAACCAGTGGTTGTATTCCCTTTCTATTTCTACAACAAACATCTTGTCATGATGTGGCATGGAAAGAAAACATGATTTTCCTTGGAGCCAAAGACCATTAGTACACTTTGATTTTCCTTTTGTTCAAGTGTGCCCTTCCTGTTCAAAAACTTGGTTTCATGGCCAGACATTCGCGGAGCATCCTTCCCTAACAATAAATCATTGAAAAAGGAGACAAAGTCAGTAAAAACTTCATAAAAACAATGGGAGGCCTTGTGCCTCCATAGGGCCAGTTACCAAAATGTTACTGGGTCGAATCCACAGTTTATTTTCTTGGAAATAGATAGTTTTGGAAACGAACAACAATGCACTATTGCGAAAATCAAGTAGGATGACATATAAAATTTATTCGATTCTTTGAATCGTGAAAATTGGGAACATATTTCAATGGAAAATAGCTTCCCCCAATCGAAAATGAATTGTTCCTTGACTGTGAAGTACAAAATATAAATAATTATACGGGAAATGCTTGTTGTGGATGCCTGTCCCGTTATTCTTGTAAACAACCAAGCAATTTCCTGGAATGGATTTCTAAAGGAACTTACCTGCAACTTTGTGATATCTTCAGGAACTTTTGTCAGGTCTTCGAGGAACTCGACTAAGATGTCCAACCTGTTATCATGTTTTTCTGGGAATTTCTTGCAGTCTTGTCCTCTAAAGGTCAATGTTGGCTCCGACAATTTTAACATTTTTCGGAAGACCTGAGGTGACAAAGAAAAAGGAGAATGGTCGCGCAGTGGAATAATTCTTTGTCTTGGATATATTTTTTGGTGCACCAAGAGACCACCTCCTTATAGTCAAAAACCTCAAGGACACAGCCTGCACGAGCGATTCCAGAGGTCCAAATCACTTTGTACTAGGCGAAACGGGATGAATAATAAACGTATGCCTTGGACCAATGGAATTTCTAGTCCTGACGTTCGAAGATATTTACTATATCTCCACAAAACCGTTGTCGACCTGCTTCCATAAGTTTACAAGAACGTTTGTTTTCTCCAGACGATGATTAAAATGGAAAGTTGGAAGGGATAATATAACGTTGTGCAAATCTTGGTCCAAATGCGTGTGAATGGGAGATCTTCTCGAGACTTTTTCTCATTAATGACAATTTAGACGGTTGTTGCATGATGCGTTGTTAACATTAAAGACTAGTAATTGCACACATAGAAGTGTGAACATGGAGGATACGTAAATGAGGGTTTAAGCATTGTAGATATCTTGAACGAGCCAAATTGACGACCCATGTTAGAGATGAACAATCAGAAGGGACAATATAACTCTCCACAGATCTTGGTTTAATGCGTATTAATGGGATATTTCCTTGAGCGTTTCACTCATTAATGACAATGTTGACGGTTCCTGCATGGTGAGCTATTAGCAAGGAAGGTTTCTAATTGCATATTAAAAAAGAAGTATGGAGGTTGTAGGGACAGGAAAGATCAGTTAAGGAGTGTCTAATTATGGAAAGTGGTTAGGCGAGCTTCAAAATAGGGTTACAAGGTACAATTGTTCGAGGTGAGGGCGCGATGGTCAAATTCTATGTCTCAGAACTTTTTGAGTGCAATACGCGTAACACCGAACAGGGTATGATAGGACAATACAAAGGGAAATTTGTATATCTCGGAAGTCTGGGTAATGTTTGCAAGAGATGGAACAATGGAGGTGCAAACGTAAGCCCGCCTATCCAGGAACCCGCAATCAAAAAAAGTGGCTTAAGTATGGAATAGAGAAACAACTGGGTGGATTTGTTTTCGCTAATATATTGAAACTTGTAATATATGTCCCATAAAGAGAAAATAAGAAAAGATAAATTAATTTCAATTCAACGAGTCGAGATTTAATTAAATTTCACTGTCTCGTCGACACTTTTTCTTTTTAATGGAGGTTAGTACGGATGTTGCATGATGAACTATTGGCAGTAAACCTTGGTCGGGCACAATAAAAAATTCCTAAGAATTGGATACTTCATGAACCCTCCAACCTGAGGAATCACGATAGAGATTCCATGAAATGGGAAAGTATGGAAAGTCGTTGGACGGGCCTCAGAATCAGGGCGACAATGATTCCCCAGGAGACGTGACTTCCCGAAGGTCAAATTGTATGTTTTGGGACTTGATGCAAAATTTCTACCACGAAAGAGAGGATGGTCATTAAGGACATGTTTAAGGTTCATTCACAACTAAGTTCTAGCATTAAATCTTACCAATTGCATTTCCAAAGAGAAGTAGGAAGGTGGCGGGGACATGGAACAACAAGCAAGGAATGGTTAATTATCGAAAGCGGTTGGTGATGCTTCGAAATTGGGCTACAAGATACATCCAAAAGAGGTGAGGGCCCGAGGGTCAAATTGTATCTCTCGTGCATGATGATGTTTTCTTGTGGACAAAGTGTATATCGTGAAACTCCGAGTACTGCTTGCTAGTCATGGAACATTGGAAACACAATCCCGAGCCAGCCAGTCTGGAAACTCGTAATCAAAAAAATGTCTAAGTATGAAACAAGGATACACAATAAATGTACAATGTCATGGAAATACAACCAACTTGGGGATAAGTATTGAAAGGAATGGCAGACAACTGGGCTTGTGAAAGAGCATTCCAGTGGACAAATTGTATATCGCGGAACTTCGGGAACTATTTGCAAGTTGTGGAATATTCCAAACAGTGCAAGTTGTGGAATATTCCAAACACAATTTTGAGGCCGTCAATCTAGGAACCTACAATTGAAAAAGTGTCCAAGTATGGAATAGGGAAATGTTGGCCCAGACTTGTTTATGGTAATATATTGAAATTTTAGCTGGCAAGATCTTCTTTGCATGTTTCTTGATAAGTTTTGTAGGGATGGTTAGTCCTCGAGACTTTGACTTATTAATGACGATCCTTACGGTTGTCACATGATGTTGTTTTAGTATTAAAACTTTGTTGTTGCATATTTCGAAAGAAGTACGAGGATGGCCAGAACAAGAAATAGTGACTAAGAATTGGAGATTCTGTGAACTCGTCAACAGGAGGATCCAAAATAGGGTGACAAGGTCTCCCCAGAAGACGTGAGGCCCCGATGGTAAAATTTCATTGCTCGGAACATTTGAATGCATAATCTGTAACATGGAAGAGGGGACGATGTCAAAATCTAGTAGTCAATTTGTATATCACGGAGGGTCGGATGTTAATTGTTTCGTACCAGTGTGTTCAATTGTCACTAGTAAGAGCATAACTAATGTATATTAGGAAGGAAAGGAAGTTAGTGGGGATGGAAGGAAGCAACAGATAATTTGAAACACTTGTGAACCATGGTAGAGTGAAGCTTGTGAGTTTGAGGAGTCTATGGTGGAATTGTAGATCACAGAAGTTTTGAGTGCAAGATGTATATCACGAAACAAGAAGTAGCAGAGTTCGAAAGCGCCAAACCAGCAACCGTGGCCAAAAATTGGCTAAGTATGGAAAGGAAAAACGGTCGGTCAAATTTGTCATGTGAGGATATAGATGGATATGAAGATATGTCAGCCTGCCAATGCTGGAACCTGCGATCATAGAAAGGTGACTGAGTATATAACCAAAAAGCGATAATACACGAGAAGAAGAAAAGGGAAAAAGGGCTAAGGAGTTCGCGGTGGAATTGTATATCATGGAAATTTTGAGTAGAAGATGTATATCATGAAACAAGAAGTAGAAGAGTTTGAAAGCGCCAACCCGAAATAATGACTAAGAATTGGAGATTTCATGAACCCATCAACACGAGGATCCAAAATAGGGTGACAAGGTCTCCCCAAAAGACGTGAGGCCCCGACGGTCAAATTGTATCGCTCAAAACATTTGAATGCATAATCTGTAACATGAAAGAGGGGATGATGTCAGAATCTAGTAGTCAATTTGCATATTGCGGAGGGTCGGATGCCAACTGTTTTGTACCAGTGTGTTCAGTTGTCACTAGTAAGTGCCTAACTAATGTATATTAGGAAGGACTAGAAGTTAGTGGGGATGGAAGGCAACAACAGATACTTTGAAACATTTGTGAATCGTGGTAGAGTGAATCTTGCGAGTTCGAGGAGTCTGCGGTGGAATTGTAGATCATGAAAGTTTTGAGTGCAAGATGTATATCACAGAACAAGAAGCAACAGAGTTCGAAAGCGCCAACCCGGGAACCACAACCATAAAATTGGCTAAGTATGGAAAGGAAAAACGGTCGAGCGGATTCGTCATGCGAGGATATAGATGGAGATGAAGATATGTTAGCCCGCTAATGTTGGAACCCGCGATAATAGAAAGGCGACTAAGTATATAACCAAAAATTGATAATACACATAAATAAGAAAAGGGAAAAATCCCTAAGGAGTCCACAGTGGAATTGTAGATCATGGAAATTTTGAGTGCAAGATGTATATCACGGAACAAGACGCAGCAGAGCTCGAAAGCGCCAACTCGGCAATCGCTAGAATAAAATTACCTAAGTATGGAAAGGAACAATGGTCAGTTGGATTCGTCATGTGAGGATATAGATAGAGATGAAGATGTGTCAGCCCGCCAATGCTGGAACCCGCAATCATAGAAAGGCGACTAAGTATATAACTAGAAAGCGATAATACACGGGAAGAAGACAAGGGGAAAAGGGATAAGTATCTCACAGAAGAACATCTACTGTTCATTTATTAATGCCAATCCTTTCAAACCCTTGGTGATTTCTCACTAGTAAAATCATAAATTGCAGATCATGGAAGTTCTTTGGGTGCAATATGTATATGACGGAATAGGGGACATAAGTGTTGGATACCGCAAACCTGGGACCCGGTGATCAGATAATTGGCTAAGTATTGAAAGGGACCATGGTTGTTCAGGCTCATGGTGTGAAGATATAGATAAAGAGTTTCCAATTTGCGAATTCAGGAGGCCAAGATCATATAGATGCGACTAAATATAGAACCACAAAGGGATAATAGAGGGGGAGAAAAGAGGAAAAATTAAGAGAAAGTGCTTATATTTATTCCAATAGTATTCATATTAATATATATTAATAGATTATTTCTGGTCCAAATGTAGATCATCTTCCAATTTGTAGGATCCTGTTTGGTTTGCAAAATTCGTTGAAATCCATTAGCAACATCTACTATTCGTTTATTAATGCCAATCCTTTATAATCCCTAGTCAGTTCTCACTAGTAAAAGCATAAATTGCAGATCACAAAATTTCTTTGGGTGCAAGATGTATATGATGGAACATGGGACATAAGTGTTGGATACCACAAACCTAGGACTCAGTGATCAGATAATTGGCTAAGTATTGAAAGGGATCGCGGTCAGTCGGGCTCATGGTGTGAAGATATAGATAAACAGTTGCCAATTTGCGAATGCATGAGGTCGTGATCATATATATGCGACTAAATATAGAACCACAAAGGGATAATAGAGGGGGGGGGGAGAGGAAAAATTAAGAGTTTTTATACATTCCTGCGGACAAATTGTATATTGCATAACTCTAGGAACTATTTTCAACTCACAAAAGATTCGAAACAAAATTTTTAGGTCGTCAATCCAGGAACCCGCAATCGAAAAAGTGTCAAAGTATGGAACAGGGAAACGCTGGTCGAGACTTGTTTTCACTAATATATTGAAATTTGTAATAGAATTTCCATTACCTAGAAAGATCTTATTTGCATGTTTCTGGACAAGTTCTATAGGGATGGCTGGTTCTCGAGACTTTTGCTTATTAATGACGATCCTTATGGTTGTTGCATGATGTTGTTTTACTATTAAACCTTTGGTGTTTCATATTTGGAAAGAAGTACGAGGATGGGAAGAATATGAAATAGTGACTAGGAGTTGGAGATTTCATGAACCCGCCAATGTAAGGATCCAAAATAGGGTGACAAGGTCTCCCCAAAAGACGCGAGGCCCCAACGGCCAAATTGTATAGCTCAGAAAATTTGAATTCATAATGTGTAACACAGAAGAGGGGACGATGTCGAAGTTCGGTAGTCAATTTGCATATGGTGGAGGACCAGGTGCCAATTCTTTCGTACAAGTGTGTTCATTTGTCACTAGTAAGAGCATAGTTAATGTATATTAGGAAGGACGTGAAGTTAGTGGGGATGGAATACAACGACATATACTTTGAGAGAAGTTAATGTATACGAGGAGCGCGCAGTGGAATTGTAGATCATAGAAGTTTTGAGTGCAAGATGTATATCACGAAACAATAAGCGTTCGAGTTCGTAAGTGCCAACCCGACAACCATGGCCATAAAATTGGTTAAGTATGGAAAGGAACAATAGTCAGTCAGATTCGTCATGTGAGGATATAGATGGAGATGAAGATATGTCAACCTGCCAACCCTGGAACCAAATATCATAGAAAGGCGACTAAGTATATAACCAGAAAGAGATAATGGATGGGAAGAAGAAAAGGTGAGTTCGTATGTGCCAACTCGACAACCGCGACCATAAAATTGACTAAGTATGGAAAGGAACAGCGGTCGGTCGGATTCGTCATGTGAGTATATAGATGGAGATGAAGATATGTCATCCCATCAACCCTGCAACCCACGATCATAGAAAGGAAACTAAGTATATCACCAGAAAGCGATAATGGACAGGAAGAAGAAAAGGGGAAAAGGGATAAGTATCTGACAGTAGAAAATCCATTTTTGTGTTTATTAATGAAAATGTTTTCGAACCCCTACTAGGTTCTCACTAGTAAAAGAATAAATTGCAGATCACAGAAGTTCTTTGGTTGCAAGATGTATATGACGGAACAGGGGACATTGGTGTTAGATACCGTGAACCTAGGACTTGGTGGCTAGATAATTGGCTAAGTATTGGCCAAGAGAAAATTTTGATATTTATTTCAATAGTATTCATATTAATATATATTAATAGATTATTTCTATTTCAAATGCAAATCATCTCCCAATTTACAGGATGTTGTTCGGTTCGCAAATTTCGTTGAAACCACGAAAGTTTTGAGTGCAAGATGTATATAACGCAACAAGAAGCAACAAAGTTCGAAAGCACCATCTGGAAACCGCGGCCATAAAATTGGCTAAGTATGGAAAGGAACAACGGTCGGTCAAATTCGTCATGTAAGGATATTCTGTTGCATTTCCACCACCTCTTCCATCCAACTTGCATAAATAAATGGTTCAAATCTGAGAGAGGTGCTTTAAAAAAAATAACAAATTCTCCAGTTTGTCACCGCTTCCAAGTTGTCCAACTTAAGTTTGAAGATCAATTATAAATACAGTTATACATATAGTTAATTTGTATATTTCTAAAGAAAATTTGATTCAATATTTTTTAAAATTTTCAATTTAATTTTGTAATTAAATATTGATGTTAAATGTTAATTTTTGTAATTGAATGTTTATATTAAAAAATAAGAAAAACTTTCCAACCCTGGAACCCGCGATCATAGAAAGGAGACTAAGTATATAATCAAAAAGCGACGATAGATGAGAAGAAAAAAAGGGGAAAAGGGCTAAGTATATCACATAAGAAAATCTATTGTTCCTTTATTAATGCCAATCTTTTCGAACCCCTGTTGAGTTCTCACTAGTTAAAGCATAAATTGCAGATCATAGAAGTTCTTTGGCTGCAAGATGTATATGAAAGAACATGGGACATAGGTGTTGGATACCGCAAACCCGGGACCTGGTGGCCAGATAATTGGCTAAGTTTTGGAAAAGAGAAAGTTTTTATATTTATTCCAATAGTACTCATATTAGTATATATGCACAGATATTATCAAATATAAGAAGATGCAATATATGCAAGATATTGAACAGGAACATGGCATCAACACTTGAGTTTCCTTTTTGTAATAGTCATTAATTCATTCTATTTACGTAAGTATAGGGCCGGCACCACATAATTATGGCCTATGAAAAATTATTCTTCCATGTAAAATGTAAGGAACAGACATAGTAGCCTTTATTTAAATTGAAGTATTGGGAAGTAGAAATAAAATCTTGTCGTCCATGTTTAACGACACACAGAAAAAGGTACAAAATAAAATGAAAATCAATACCAGAGATTGGAAAACACCATAAAAGAATAAAACCACAAATATTCTATATTCAAATAAGATGGGTTACAAAATACAGCTGAGATTATTTTCCACAATGAATGCGATTTGGCCTGTCGTTGACCAATAAAAAGTATGTACAATAATGAATCTTGATGACAGTCTTCTTGACGATCCAATGCTTGATTCATAAAAAAAAACGAGTTGAATATAAATTTCGAGTCTTGGACTTAATTGGTGTTGCCAACTAGATCTATCCATGTTTTTTGAATATCTTGTCTCTTCTAGATATGGCCTACTTGCATTGGCTGGTTATTCAACATTCCATTATTTGTTAAGTATTAATTTCCCTCCGTCATCAAAAACTTGGGGTTTAAGGTGCCTTCCTTGTAATGCTCCCGACCATTGACATATGAGACAACTTAGAAATGTGATTTAGGCCCAATTCAAAGTCGAGGGAGTCATTTTATGTGACACCAGTTATGGGGGAAACAAATCTTGTTAGGCAACAAAATTCGAGATAGGAAAAAAATTCAAGTATGTTGTGACTGTTATTCTCCCTGTATTCGATCATCTGTTTGGTTGAAAATCCTACTTGAAGATTTGTATGTTGAACTTCTTTGTTTTATTACAGTAAATTGGAAGGTATGTCCAAGCCAGCTGCAAAATGTTCTTATGTTGAAGTACATGTTTTCTTCCGATAGCACAAGTCTAGCAAGTGTATCAAATGTTGCAAATCGCATCAAAATATATCTTTCTTTATAGGGGTGGCAGACATGGCGGCCCACAGAAAGTTCTAGAATGTTTGGAAGTGACGCCAAATATTACTCCATGCCCAAATACACTCAATAAGAAATTATAAAATTGGATACCAACCAACGTGAGAATCTGTATGGGCATTTGAATCAATATCCTAAAATTATAGAATGTTTTATGCCAAATTTGTAACAGAATTGACAGACAACCAGTTTCTATGTCAAATAGTGTTGAGAAAACTATGTATACAGCAAGAGACTCGACATAAAATCAACTTTTGATCCATGTAGTTTCACCTTCAGGCATCCACATAGGCGGTGACCCCAAGATCCAAATAGCTTCGGCCTTGGACATTGACATTGGCGGTGGCAATGGGAACAATTCTACTGACTGCACTGTGACAATGCGGTGAACAAGCAGGGTTGTCATTGTCAAAGTACTTAAACTGCAGGATTGTCAGACCTGCAAAGAACATCGAATTTAGTGTTGCTTTCTCACAAAATCTACAATGTTGGTTTGAGTCCATAAATATTTGGACATTGGGTGTCCTGTGCAATAATGACCTTGACATTAGGGACATGCCAGACATCTATTATCTGACATTTCAGTGTTAATGCAATTGCCATAGTGGACGACGGCTCAATTGCATTGGCACAAACAATATTAATGTTGTGGTTACTTAACATCCTTGAAGGACGTGAACCCCAAACAACGCCCAAAAGTTTTTGAACAAGCGTCTGTTCAAAAAAATACATTGTTCTATATTTAAAAAAAAAATAAAAAAAATTGTATGGTTTGATTTTTTTTTATTTTTTTTTTATCAAATATCGCATAAACTGCAACATAAGAAATGCATTTTCCCCGTCCAATGCAAGGGAAATAACAGGAAGATTGACATTAGGTTGAAACAGATATGGAAACACACCACTACATTAAGGTATCTTCTAAAGAATGAAATAATATGATTACATGAATGTGGTAGTAAAAGGTGATTTTCAGAAACCAAATCAATACCTGAACATGCGAAACCTCTTGTAGAAGGTGGTAGTATAAAGTAATCCTCAGAAAATGTTGAAAAGTCCATAATCCAGTTATATGCGTAGGAGTAGTAAAATAAAAATGTGTAGTAGCGATAGACATTTGATTGTATGTGGAGTCTGTAACTACATCCAGAGGACAGTGAACAAACTTTGACAAAGAACATGGCTTTCTATCAAGTTTGTTACCACACCCAGAAGTAGATCAACAAAATTTGAAATAGAAACTTCTGTAATTTTAGTATGTCATTTTATCCACCCATACAGTTTTTCTTACCCACTTCTGGGTACATTCGTGAATGGAGTAATATTTCGTGTCATTTCTTAATATCACAGACCATTTTGCAAGCCACGGTAAGTGTGACTCCTCTAACGAAGACAAATTCTTGTGTGCTCTGCAGAATTCGATACACTTGCCAAATATGTGTTGTTGGAGGAAACTATATACTTCAACGAAGGAGCATTTTTCACGTGACCTGAAAATCCCTTCCAACTCCCAGCAAGAAAACAAATAAGATCAACAAACAAATCTCCAAGCAATATTTTCAACCAACCAAAGAATCAAATACGAGGACACAAACCAGAAGATACTTTTTTGTTTTTCCATGTCTGAGTTTCTGTTGGATAACATAGTTTTTTTTTTGGCTCAAATCCCATGTCATATAAAACTAGTCTCTCTTCTTTCATTTGGGCCTCAATGGAATCTCTAAGTTGTCTTACATTTCCATGACCAGGAACATTAGAACGAACGCACCCTAAAGCCCAACTCTTTGATGATAGAGAGAAATGGAAATAAGTATTTAAAAGAAACGCTAGAGGATGACAGTATGATCTTCCGAATATTTTGGTTTAGTTCGTCTTAATGACAGATGCCCTCGATATTTTCGCTTATTGATGCCAATCTTTTAGAATATGTGCGTTGAATACTGACTAGTAGCACGTAATAACATTCCCATATCTGAGCATATTCTCAAATCTGACAACATATAACATATGCACAGTATTAAAGAGGGACATGACGTCAAAGAGGGAAGCGAGGTAGTACATTATTTCACTGTTACTATGATGAAGTGTTTAAAAAAATAAAAGATCCAATATTTTTTTTTTTTTCAAATTCAAATTGCAAGAAAAAATAATTATCAGATCCCATAATATTCGCATGTCTATGCATTTTAATGGGAGATGTCCTTGAGACTTCCGCTTATTAAAGCCAATCTTTTCAAACCTATTAGGTCAGTTGTCACTTTTGAAAGCATAATTAATGTCCATTGGGAAGGGCAAAAGGTAGCATGGATGGAGGGGAGTGACAAAATGCTTTTAAACTTTTTTGAACCTGGGAACGCATGAACCCGCGAAACTTTGAAAACTTGACTAGGTATGGAAAAACAGGTCGGATAGGAATATTCATTGTAGGTAGAGGCAGGGTTGAGAGTTCGAGTAGTGCGGGTTAGAATTGTAGAGCACGAAAGTTATGGGTGCAAGATGTATACACCGAACACAAGTTACCATGGTTCGTAAAATTGGCTAAGTATGCAACCGAACGATGGTCGGTCAAAATCATGATGTGAATATATAGATGGAGATAACAATTTTTCAGTTCACCACATCAGGAACCTGTGAGCACAGAAACCTGAGAAAGTATAGAACCAGAAACGCATAATAGAGCAGAAGAACAAAAGGTAAAAAATGGGAAAGTTTACAAGAGGGAAAAAAAAGGGAGAGAATAACTATATCGCTCAGACAACAACACTTACTCTCATAACTATGAAACCATAGTAAGACAAAAACCATGGAAAAAGCATCGTCAGCTATGAAATATAGTTGGAGCCCGACAAACTCTGGTTGAAGCCGAAAGAGATGCAATTTACATCGACTGCAAAATTTTGTATGTTATTTTATCTTAATAGTATTTTATGGGGAGCCAGCTGCAAAACAATGTAATAATAGATCGAACTGCAGATGCAACACCCCAACATTGAAAATATTAGGCAATCAAAAGCAAGCTGCAAATAATAACCCATTTAAGAAGCACCAAAAGGCCCACCTGCAACTGCAGGACCCTAACCCTGCAAAGTTGAATCAAACAACAATAAGTAGCATCCAGCGAACAAAGAAGCAAGCACCAACCAGTCGACCAGGAATGTCGCAGTTCCAATCGCAGTTGCAGAACCCCAAACGTGAAAACTGCAACAAGATGAATAGGAAAACAAGAACAACAACAACAAGAAAATAAGAAATCAATGGAGATGCAAGAAGCAAGCATGAACCAATGAACCAACAATGTCGTTGAAGTACATTATTTCCCAAATTGACTTCAGAGAACATTGCATATAAAAAAAAACCGGAAGAAAATGTATTGTAACAAGCCTGCTAAGTAAACATTTAACGCTGCGAAGCCTGTTAGGTAAACATTTAAGTCTATCAGAAATGCTCTGTAAACATTTTAGAAAGAATGCAATGTGGCAGGTCTCTTACGTACCAAAAAACAATTATTATAATATATTTTAAAATAAAATTAGTAACAATAGTTCGAATAGTAGAGAATGTATTCAAAGGACAAACTTTGGATATGCTAGCATATCAAACATTGGGATAAATTTAGCTAGCAGAAAATGTTAAGACAAACATTCAAACTAATGCTAGCATTAATCCACCTTCAAGCAATGCATAAGAAAAATATATGATTCAAAAAGACTGTATACCATTAAAAAGTTCGGATATGCTAACATATAAAACATTGGGAATAGTGAAGCTGGCAATAAGACCTCCAATCTGTTATCCAATCAGATTATTACATATATGGTACTTTTTATTATATAAAAATCAATGTTATTAGTTCCCTAGCTCCAACAATAGATATTATGCAAATATTTGTGGTCAAAGGACAAACTAATATGAAGTCAACGAATTATCGATCACTATAGTCCCTCTATGCCTACGACAGGGACTAATCAAAAGTAGTTAAGGGAGTATGGAACACCTAAGATACATGTTTTTCATTTTTAATTCTAACATATTAGAATCTATGAATTAGTATTTAAAACCTATAACTAATGCACGTTAGAAATCTACAATTTAGTATTTAAAACTTATATAAATAATTTTATGCAAATTAAATTAGCTCTAACAAAATTATTTAATGGAAGAAAATTAGATATAGGATATCATTTATAATAGTTGATTTTTTTTAGTAATTAATATATAATATAGACATAAAATACTCAAGTTAAATAAGGACAAACTTTATGTTATGACTTTTAATATATATTTCATAGTTATTATAGGTTTAAAATGGGCGGACAAAAAACTATGTGATTGAGATTAACTATTAGAATATAAGGAAAGACAATCATCTTAAGATAGTATTTAATCTTATATGTTTATGAAGTTTAAAGATAAGATCTAGAGCTATCATAAAATTATTAATAAGATAAATTTGAAACACTATAAAGATCTTATTAATTTTGAAGGAATAACTATGGGGTTTTCTCTATCCTCTGCGGTTGCTAACATTTTCATGGAGTACTTTGAGACCTCGGGTCTCAATAACTTCCATCTCAAACTTAAATTTTGGTTCAATTTCATTTATGACACTTTCATTATATGGCATCATGGTCTCTCTTTGATGACTTCCTTCCTCAACCATTTAAATAGAATTCTCGCCCAATATCCAATTCATTATGGAAATGGAGAAGGACCAATCCCTCCCCTTTCTCGATGTTCACATCTCTCATATCCCTAATGGTTCCCTTACCCACCAAGTTTATCGCAACAAGACTCATACTGATTGATACCTCTATGCTCATTCCTATCACCATCCTACTCAAAATCCCATTGTCCTCAAAACTCTTGTCACTCGATCCATCTGAATATCTGACCCCCAATTTCTTGAGAAAGAAAAAGCCCACCTAACCAAAACCCTTTTGTCCAATGGCTACACCTCCTCTCAAATTAACAAATATTTTCTCTCAACCCGCAACCCTAAGTCAAACTTTTCTTCCTCCTCTTCCCCCCCTCTAGTTCTCCTTTCTCTCCCCTACATCCAAGGCACCACTAATCACATATCCAAAATTCTTTCCAAAAAGAATATCAAAATCATCTTCAATCCTACACTCAAACAATCCTTCAGATATTCCAAGGATAAATCTGAACCAATGCTTGGCCTGAGATTTTAGCAAATTCCTTGCTCTCGTGGCAAATCCTACATTGGCCAAACTGGGAGATCCTTCAAAGCCCGTCTCAAAGAACACATAGTTAACACAACCCACAATCGCATCTTAAAATCAGATATTGATGAGCACTCTTTCAATTATAAACATCTAATTTGTTTTGAAAAAACCATAATCTTGGCCTAAGGACCCCACTACTCTTCTTGTGGCATATGTGAGGCTCTCGAAATAAAAAATAATCCTAAAATATTTTAACCATGAAGACAGTTATAAACTTAACTAATCCTAGAAATTTGTCATTCATCGCATTAGACAATCTAACTAAACTTTCTTATGGCTTTCCAGTGCCACCCTTTCCTTGTTTATCCCCCCATCATATAGTTTAATTAGTATTATTATATAATTATTATTAACTAACCATTATTTTAAATTTATTATTCAACTTTTCATCTATTTGTTCCCTTCTTTAACCAATTTTTATCTTCCTAAATCCTTTTAAAAAAAGATTAATTAATATTTTTTGTCTTCAATACCTAACCTCTAACAAATTCCAATAATTAAATACTCTTAAATACGTTATTATTGATCAACTATCCTCTTAGTTTATAATTTGATCTTTTATACATTAATTAATAATAACAAAATAACTCTCTTTTTTCAATTATATTTCAATTCATAGCTAATTTCAATTAATTAATTATTATTATTAACTATATTATTATTTAATAATTATTATGGATTATTTGTTTTCTTATCATTAAAATTTAACCTTTTAGTATTTACTTGTACATTATTAATAAAAACAATATAACTCTTTTTTCACAATGGCTAATTTATAACGACTGTATCTAATCTTTTACTTAACGGTCAGATTATCTTCACTTTTTTTTACCCCGCTACCCTAGCACTCTTTTCATACTTATTGCTTCAACACTCCTTGATGATGGATGGAGTGTCCACTCAAAAGGTTAAATGTTTCAAAAACTCCTTAAATTGTTTATTTCCATAATGACAAACAACATTATGAGGAACTGTGAAAATCTGCATACTTTAATTCTAAACCTATATGGAGAAGATTGTCTCAAAGAGACCTGGACGTTCAAGAAACTCCAAACTAAAATTATGAAAAGAGTTTTCGATCTTACCTTCCTTAAATGTTGTTGAGATTCTCAGTTCCTTCCTTCTTTCACTCGAATCCACTAGTACCGCCACCAAACTTATATTTAATCACATTTTTACCAAGGCTATGAATGTGATTCTACATGCGAAAATCCACCATTATAGGTCAGAGCTCAGCCTCTTATCCTCTAATGTATTTAAGCTTCATTTAAAAATCTCTTCTTTGCTTTCTTTTGATATCTAGTCTATGGTTGACTGTAGATCCTTTAATTCAACATTCAATTTTTTTGAAGCTACCATCACTCAACAAATTCGCAAATTTAACAATTTGAATTGTTCCCTCCAACTCTCTCATCTATCAACTTCCAGAAAATTTAATAGTTTACCTACCTCAAATTATTCTTTCCCTCAGTGCTCTCACCCTTCAACGATGCACCATCGAACCATTGATTCTTCTCTCCTCACCACTTTCTCTTCTTCAAACCTAACCCTCGTTTCCAACTCTAAATCGGCTAACCTCCACGTTCAAAATTCGGCCTTACATCCTTAAGATCTCACTATCCCCTCTCCCCTCTCCTCCTTCTCTCAATTCAAACTCCTCTTCATATTTTGATCCCTCTCCCTTTACCTACTTGTCCCCTGGTTCATCTCTTCCTTGTAATAATAACTTGTGTCCTTTATCCATAGATAACGCCTCTACCTCTGTTGTCTCCCTGGATTACCCTAACTTGGGTTTATCCCCCCCTTCCCTTGTCTTGACCACCAATATTTCTCCTCGATCCCCTACCACTTTCATAAACTTATCCTCTTTTTTTTTGGATCCACCCTCCCTTCACCTTTTAGAGAAAGGATTTAATTGTACGCTTTCTCCTCAACGTATTCCCATCAAAGATATTATTAGCTCAATCAAATTTGTAACCCAAAAACTTCCCCCTCAGGAAGTAGAAGAACTTAGGAAAGATTGTGGTATAATTCTTCAGTGTGCCAAGCCTCCTAAACCCAATGTGACTAAAGAAGAATATCAATCTATTCAACATATTAATAATAACCATGAAACCATTATCTTAAATCTGATAAAGGTAACTCCATTTTCATAATGAATACCTCAGACTATGAATCCAAAATTCTAATTCTCTTCTCCTCTTCTTCTTATAAACCTATCGCCAAAATCCCTTTGAATTCCATCACTAACGTAGTCACTAAATCCATTAATTATTCCTCTCTAAACCCAAACACTCGAAAGCAACTAATTCCCCATAACCCAAAACTCCCCTGAATATATGGACAAACAATAATACACAAAAAAGACATCCTCCTCAGACCCATAGTTACCATTATTTGTTCCCCCACCGATGCCCTTTCCCGCTTTTTGGTTGTCAAACTTAAACGCTTTACTAGAAAAACTTCCTACTTGATTAAAGACTCCTCTGACTTTATCCAAAAACTCATGATTTTCAACTCGATGACCAAGACTTATTGGTCATATTTGATGTCATATCTTTATTTACCAAAATTCCTATCCTCGAAGCATTAAACCTCATCTCCAAGATGGTGGACCATGATACCCTAAACCTAATTGAAATCTACCTTACTTCCACCTTCTTCACCTTTAAAGGTACTTTCTATGAATAGACTGAAGAAACAACCATGGGGTCTTCTCTATCCCCTGTGGTTGATAACATTTTCATGGATCACTTTGAGACCTCGACCCTCAACAACTTTCATCTCAAACCTAAATGTTGATTCATATTCGTCGATGACACTTTCATTATCTAGGCTCATGGTATCTCCTCGCTAACTTCCTCCCTCGACCATTTAAATGGCATTCCCCCCATATCCAATTTACCATGGAAATGGAGAAGGAAAAATCCCTCCCCTTTCTCGATGTTCTCATCTCTCACCTCCCTAATTGTTCCCTTACCCACTTATTTTATCACAAAAAGACTAATACTAATCGATACCTTCATGCCCAATCCCATCACCATCTTGCTCAAAATTCCACTATCCTCAAAACCCTTGTCACTCGAGCCATCCAAACATATGACCCCCAATTTCTTGAGAAAGAAAAAGCCCACCTAACCAAGGCCCTTTTTTCCAATGGCTACACCTCCTCTCAAATTAAGAAATCTTTTCTCTCAACCCACAACCCTAATTTGAAATGTTCTTCCTCTTCTTCCCCCCCTCTAGCTCTCCTTTCTCTCCCCTACATATGAGGATTCCTAAAATTTCTTCAAAATCGAGTCATAATGACCATTGACTCAAGCAAGGATGACATAAATATGTCTGGTCTCGGCTAAACTATTGGGGAATCATGGAAGATGCCATTTTGCAGAATAAAGATACTATTAATAAAAATGTCAAATCAAAATTTAAGGAGAAAATGTGGTGTGATAAAGAGTGAGAGGAAAACAGAAAATTAAGTTATTATAAGGATGTAATCAACCCTAATCTAGAAGATCAAAATTATCTATATGTTTTTCCAAGTGTAAAGAAAAAAAAAGCATTGCTAAGATAAGAACAAATTCTCACGATCTCCATATAGTGAAACTGGGCGTTGGTCAATTCCTAAAATGCCATGGGATGAAAGAGTGTGTAACCTTTGTGACACTAAGAAGGTTGAAAATGAAAAGCACTTTCTCTTAGATTGTCCAGCCTATACCCATATTAGATCTCATTTTCAAAATATTTTTCACACTACCAACCTTCCTAACCTCTTAACTCAACAAAAGTATGGTGATCTTGGAAAGCTTCTCTTAATGTTTTTCGAGCACAGAAACAAAATTCTAAAGAATATCAAGTAATCACTTACCCTCTTAAGGTCCGATAGAAAATTTTGGTCTTAGTGGACATTAATCATCATCATCATCATCATTATTTATTAATTATTCTCTTAGCTTTAAAATTTAACCTTTTATTATTTACTTTTACCTTATTAATAAAAACAAAAACAAAAAAAATTCACAACAACTAATTTATAACTTCTATATCTAAGCTTTTCCCTAACGATCAAATTATCTTCATCTTTATTTACCCCTTAACCTAACACTCTTTGCATACTTATTGCTTCAATAATCCCTAATGATGGGTGGAGTGTCCACTCGAAACGTTGGAAATTTTAAAAACTCCTTACACAGTTTATTTCCAGAATTACAAACAATATAATGAGGAATTGTGAAAATATACATACTTTAATTCTAATTTTCTATGGAGAGGATTGTCTCAAACAAACCCGGACGTTTGAGAAGCTCCAAACTAAAATGATGAAAATATTTGTTGATCTTACCTTCCTTAAATTTTGTTGAGATTCTCATCTCCTTCCTTCTTTCACTCGAATCCACTAGCATCGTCGCCAACCTCATCTTAATCCCATTTTTAACAAGGCTAGCACCACGATTCTACATGCAGAAATCCACCATTCCAAGTCAGAGATCAACCGCTTATCCTATAAGGTGTTTAAGCTTCATTTAAAACTCTCTTCTTTACTTTCTTTTCTTTTGATATCTGGTCGATGATCGACCATAAATCCTTTAATTCAACATTCAATATTTTTGAAGCTACCATCGCTCAATAGATTCTCAAATTTAACAATTTGAAGTGTTCCACCCAACGCTCTCATCTATTGAATTCCCACAAATTTAATAGTTTACCTACCTTAGATTACTCTTTTCCTCAGTGTTCTCACCCTCCAACGCTACACCATCCAACCACTGATTCTTCTCTCCTCACCACTTCCTCTTCTTCATACCTAACCCTCATTTCTATCTCTAATTATGCTTAAATCCACACTGAAAAGTTGACCTTATATCCTTACGATCCCACTCTCCCCTCTCCTCCTTTTCTTAATTCAAACTCCTCTTCTTATTTTGATCCCTCACCCTTTACCTACTCTTCCCCCGGTTTGTCTCTTCCTTGTAATAATAACTCGCGTCCTTTATCCATAGATAACCCCTCTACCTTTGTTGTCTCCCTAGATCACCCTAACTTGGGTTTCTCCCTGCCTTCCCTTGTATTGACTACCAATATTTATTCTCGATCCCTTGTCATTTTCATAAACTCGTCCTCTTTTGTTTTGGATCCACCCTCCCTTCACCTTTTAGACAAAGGATTTAATTTTCCCCTTGCTCCTCAATGTATTCACATCGAAGATATTATTAGCTCAATCGAATATGTAACCCAAAATGCTCCCCCTCATGAAGTGGAAGGACTTAGGCAATATTTTGGTATAATTCTCCAGTGTGCCAAACCTTCTAAACCCAATATGACTAAAAACGAATATCAACCTATTGGACATCTTAATAATAACTGTGACATCATTATCTTAAAATATGATAAAGGTAACACCGCTTTCATCATGAATACCTCATACTATGAATCCAAACTTCTAAACCTCCTCTCCTCTTCTTCTTATAAATATCTCACCAAAATCCCTTTGAATACCATCATTAAGGTGGTCACTAAAGCCATTAAATATTTCTCTCTAAACCCAAACATTCAAAAGCCATTGATTCTCCATAACCCAAAAACCCCTCAAATATATGGACAACCAAAAATCCACAAAAAAAGACACCCCACTAAGACACATAGTTAGAGTTATTAGTTCCCCCACACATTCCATTTCCCACTTTTTGGTTGTTAAACTTAAGCCCTTTATTGGAAAAACTTCCTCCTTCATTACAAACTCCTCTAAACTTATCCAAAAAACTTGTGATCTTCAACTTGATGACCAAGACTTACTGGTCAGCTTTGATGTTGTCTTGTTTACAAAACTTCCTATCCCCAAAGCATTAAACCTCATCTCTAAGATGGTGGACCATGAAACCCTAAACCTAATTGAATTCTACCTTACCTCCACCTTCTTCACCTTTAAAGTTAATTTCTATGAATAGACTGAAGGAATAGCCATGGGGTCTTGTCTATCCTCCATGGTTGTTAACATTTTCATGGAGAAATTTGAGACCTTTTCCCTCAACAAATTTCCTCTCAAACCTAAATGTTGGTTCATATTCGTTGATGATACTTCTGTTATCTGACCTCATGGTCTCTCCTCGGTGAATTCCTTCCTCAAGCATTTAACTATCATTTTCCCCATATCCAATTCACTATGGAAATTGAGAATGAAAAATCCCTCCCCTTTCTCGATGTTCTCATCTCTCGCCTCCCTAATGGTTCCCTTACCCACCAATTTTATCACAAAAATAATCATACTAATCAATACCTTCATGCTCAATCCCATCTCCATCCTACTTAAAAGTTTGTTGTCCTAAAAAATATTGTCACTCAATCCATTCAAATTTCCCACCCCTAATTTCTTGAGAAAGAAAAATCCCACCTAATCAAGGCCCTTTTTTCCAATGGCTACACCTCCTCTCAAATTAACAAATTTTTTCACTTATCCCGTAACCCTAAGTTGAACTTTTCTTCCTCCTCTTCCCCCCCTCTAGCTCTCCTTTCTCTCCCCTACATCCAAGGAACCACTGATCACATATCCAAAATTCTTTCCAAAAATAATATCAAAATCATCTTCAATCCTTTCAAAACATTCAAACAATCCTTCAAATCTACCAAGGATAAATCTCATCCAATTCTTCACCTAGGAGTTGGCCAAACTTGGAGATCCTTCATAGCCCATCTCAAAGAACACATAGTTGACACAACCCATAGTCACATTTCAAAATTAGCTATTGTTGATCACTCTTTCAAATCTAAACATCTAATTTGTTTTGACAAAACCATAATCATGGCCTCAACACCCCATTACTCTTCTTGCATCATATGCGAAGCTCTTGAAATCGAAAAAAAATCCTAACAATTTTAACCATGCAGACAAGTATAAACTTACTCAATCCTTGAAATCTATCATTCATCGCATCAGAAAATCTAATTAAACTTTCTTATGGATTTCATGTGCCACACTTTCCTTGTTTGTTCCCGCGCAACCACCCCTCCTTAGTTAGAAAGTCTCGTCATTTCAATATCTAATAAATATTTTTTATCATCCTAAATCCACAATTATCATTTTAATCTTCTTAAATTCATGATTCTCAATTGATTCTCAATTAATTCTCAATTATTCTTATTCCTAACCTCTAATTAATTTTAATTATTATGTAATTAGTATTAGTTATATAATTTAATTAGTATTATTATATAATTATTATTTAATAAATATTATTAACTAACCATGATTTTAAATTTATTATTCAACTTTTCATCTATTCACAAGTTCCCTTCTTTAACCAATGTTTATCTTCCTAAATCCTTTTAAAAAAATATTAATTATAATTTTTTGTCCTTAATACCTTTTTTTTCCAAAGAAAATTTGCTCGAAATTATATTAAGCTTATAATTTCATTTACATCTTCAAACCATATCAAATGGTCCTCCCACAGTACAAAATATTCTAATAAGTCAATACTATTCAAAAGACTTTTACTATCCCCATTCAAATCAATATTACTATGACTCTGAAGTCCCTAATGTGCTAGTCCAGTCTGGTGATGATTACAAATTCCATCACAAATCGTAAATGGAACTTAACAACAACAAAAATTGTTATCACTTTCTTCAAAATAAAACAAAATTATGGTATATTCTGATCGTCTCAGTGAATATACCCATAAACTCACAATAAAACCAAAAAAAATCAAGGCTGACCCAACTAAAATGCAAGTATTAAAAGAGTTTAATATGATTCGGTGGATCATCCTTTCCATTATCCAAATTGTCATAAGTCAATCTACCTGTAGGCCCGAGCAGTGCTTGTTTGGAGAGGTGGTATGCTTCCTTGTTGAAATCCCTATAGATGTGTGTATAGCTGATTTCTTGGAACTGTGAAGATAATTCCTTAGTTATGCACTTCCATCCTTCTAAATTGTTGGCATTTAATATACATTTTTTGGTGAGCCAATCGATTATAACCTTCGAGTCTCCAAGTATTTTTATCTTTGAAATATTCCACATTTTTGCAATAGTTAATGTCACCCATGCACCCAATAATTCATCTTTTGAATTTGTGCCATTGCCTCCATTTATGTGCCATCTACAAGTTTTCTATGCAGAAAATTTGAAAATTCCCCCAGCCCCGTAGTTCCTACCCTTCATGATCGACGCTCCATCGAAAAATGCAATTGTATGATCGGTGTCTTGGATCATCGGGATCCATTTAATAACATTTTTAACTTTTGGGATATTGCCTGGACTAATATTTTGAAGAGTTTTAATAATGACTGCCCAACTGGAAGGGGTTTTTTCCTCAAATATTACTTGATTTCTTTCGGCCCATATAAAACAACAAATATGGACAACCATAATTATTGGACAACCTTTGTATTTTTCCCAGGACTCAAGGTAATGATTTAGTGACTGTCCATTCCAATGTAGATTTTGTTTCAAATGGAAAGTTATATTGGCCGAAACTGACTGTGTAAATTGACAGTGTACAAGTAAATGATCAACGTCCTCATTATCAACCTTGCATAAGGGGCAGCGGCCGGGTCCTTGCCACCCTTTACCCTATAATACTTTACACGTTAGTATTTTATTTTGAATATCCATCCATATAAATAGTTTTTTCTTTAATTGGACTTCCCATTTCCATATTTTGTTTTTCCAACCCTTCACCTGTGGCCACTCAAAAGTAGAGATTAGTGATGCATAGATATTTTTAACTTTCACTCTACCCGAGGAGTCTCCTCCTATCTAGATCAAGGTGTCCTCCTTCTTGTTGAGTGAAACCCATGCTTCATTTAAGTTTCCACGGTAATGATCCCATTATGTTTCTAGATTACCAGAGATTCCCAAATCCTTTTCGCTAATCCAATTCACAGAAAAGGTAATCAGATCTTGATTGACCGATGCTAGATCCAGTGTTCTTATACCTTTCTAGGTGAGAACAGTTCTCAGTTGTTCAGAAAGTATGGCCTTTTGTCCTAAACCAAAGATCTGATCTCTTCCTAGAAAAATGTGAATTCCTTTCCCTGGAGACCAGCTCAACCAATGAAGAATGACATGTACAATTGGTACCATGCTATCCCACATCCTCGAGGCCGCACTCACTTTATCACTGGCCAACCTCACCCAATCAATAACTGAAATATTCTTCATGTACTTATCTCTTAAGAGCTTATGCCATATTCCTTGTTGAGTCAAGACCCTCCACAATGAATTTGCATTTAGTGCCTTATTGAATAATGCCATATTTCTAATCCCCCAGCCCCCCAATTTTTTAGGTCTTGATAGTAGTTCCCATCTACATAAGTGCATTTTTTGAGAATATATGCTTCCATTCCATAAGAACTTGAACATCAATTTCCTGATTTGATGTAATATCGAACGAGGGATGGCTTCCATAGACATCCAGTATACTGGATGGGCTTCTAAAACTGTTTTCACCAAAGTATATATACCCCCAAAAGAGAGCCATCTATTGCACCATACCTCTATCCTCTTCATAATTTTAGTTAGGAGCCAATCCCAATCTTCAGCCTTGTAGGATCCAGTCTTTAACCAGTATCCCATATACTTGAACCCTGCGGACAACTTCGTAAATGTAAAGGGAAGAAGATTTTTGAAGGGAGTAAGATCGTTACCCAAAATTCCTGCATGATGTACTGTGGATTTTGTTGATTTACCATTAGTCCAGAGGCTTTGCATAATAAAAAAATGATTTTGTCTATTTCCCACCATTCCTTTAAGGTTTCCCTCGTCATAATAATAATATCATCAACAAACAAAACATGAAGAATCTTGTAAAGACTGGAAACTTTAATACCTGTGATTTTACCTTCTCTGTGAGCAGATTTCAATAGTAGATTGAGCCCTTCTATGACAAGAATAAATAGTAGGGGCGACAATGGGCACCCTTGTCACAGATCCCTACCATTTCTAAAGAGTTATGTCGCTTCTCCATTTATTAAAACTACACATGTTGATGACGAAACACAAGCCATGATCCAATTGGTCAATTGAATCACGCACCTTGTTGATATATGTATGAGTCTTAGAAAGTCCCAATCCACACAGTCATAGGCCTTCCTTAAATCCATCTTTATTACCAATGCACTTAACTTCTTTTTTTAATACTATGTAAACTTTCATGGACTGTACCAATAGCTTCTTGAATTCTCCTACCATGGAGGAAGCCCACTTGTTCTGTAAAGAGTGTGCTAGATAGATATGGTTTAATCCTATTGGAGATAATCTTTGTAATTAATTTATAACATAAATTACATAATGAGATCGATCGGAAATCATCAAATGTTTTGGGCTTGTTTGCCTTCGGAATTAATGTCAAAAAATTCGCATTTAGGTTGCCCCCTACCGATCCTAACCTTCTTGTTTCTTCCACCATATTGAGGAGATCTTGGCCCACAACATCAAAGAAATGAGTAAAAAATTATGAGGTCCACCCATCTGGGCCTGGGCTCTTTAATACCTAACCTCTAACAAATTCCAATAACTAAATACTCTTAAATATATTATTATTAATCAACTATCCTCTTAGTTTATAATTTGATCTTTTATACATTAATTAATAATAACAAAATAACTCCTTTTTTAATTATATTTCAATTCTTAGCTAATTTCAATTAATTAATTATTATTAACTATATTATTATTTAATAATTATTATTAAGTATTATTAAGTATATTATTATTTAATAATAATTAATCATAATTATTGACTATATGGAGGGAGGAGGGCTCGATGGAGATCTGCGGTTTTTGGGTGGAGGTCAAGTCTACTGCAGTCAGAGCACTCTTTTTCTCCAAGCTTCTATTTTGTTTGGGCGGTGGTTGTCAAGGGTAAAAGTTTTTCTCGTTTCCTCTATAGCTAGTCACATGGTGTTGTTCAAGGAAGAATTAGATTTCATTGTCGACCCTTCAAAAAACCAACAGATATGGAATGTGAAAGTTGGCGGTAGCTCCAGTTACATGGCAAATCAGGCGGTTATTTTATCAGGCTCGGAATATTTCTTGTCTCTCGGTGGGATGTTGGGTTCGCTAGGGTTAGGGTTGTCTTTTGGTATGTTGAACCTTTCTCCTAGGGATGGGATTGGTTTGGGTTCTGAGGCAGGTCTTGGGTTCGTTCCCAACCCTCTATTGAGGGCTACCATTGTTACCTATTTCCCTCCTTCAAACCTTGTTTTTTTCTAGTGGTCCTTCATTCTTCCCATCTGTACCCCTCCCATCTTTTTTTCCCTCACCTTCTTCTGGACAAGGAACGTTGTTACATTTTCCCCTCAGAGGTTCTTCCTCCTCGTGGTCGGATAGGGTTTTCTTAACTTTATCTCCTAGAAACCCTTTCACTATCCCTCCCCTATCTTTCCTATCTCATCCCCTTCAGGGCTTCTCGGATCCAGGCATTTGTCAGGTATCGTCACATCAAAGCCCTAGTTTTCGACCGGATTTGAGCGAGAGTCCCATCACTGTGGTGTGGGAGCCTCTTCAGTAGGGGGTGATGTTCTTGCACAATCTCTGGGGTAAGAAAATCTCCCTTAAGCCCATTCAATCCCCAAAACAAAGGGGAATACATGTATAAAACTTCTGGTTGTTGTTTTTAAACTTTCTTTTGGGGACGATGTAACAATGGATCAAGAAACTCATCTTGGAAAATTTTCTTTGGTAGGTAGGGCTCAAGGAAGGAAATTCATCCTAAATACCCTATATTCATGGGTGGAGGTTGAATGGAAACCAATTTTCAATCCACCACCTATAGTACAAAGAATATCCAAAGGTTGGTTTTCATTAATTTTCTATAATAAGGAACAGGTCAAGGAATCCCTAAGAGGCATTTGGAGCATAAGTTTGACCTCAGTTTTTTTGAAGGGTTGGACCCCTTTGTTTGATTCCTCTAGAGAGAGGATGGATACTTTTCCTAATTGGGTAATATTTCTTGGTCTCCCAAAATAATTTTGGAACATTGATTTTTTCAGGAAATTCGGAGATAGGATAGGTATTTTTTGGTCGATTGATAAAGCATTCAAATCCACAAGATATTTTTCCATGGATAGGGTATTAGTGTCCATGAATGTCAGAGAAGGGCTCCAAAAGGAAGTAGTTTTAGATGGGAAGAACCAAAGTTATAGTCAACCAATAAACTATGAAGGGTTTCCTTTCAAATGTAGGTTATGTCATGAGGTGGGACATATAGTGAAGGACTGCTCACTTCCTTTTAAGTGTCAGAGCCACATGGCCTCCTCATATAGGGCTCATAAGAGAAGGGATTGGGAATTGGAAGAGTATACCCCACATTAGAATTTGGAACTAGGAGGGGTTTCAGCGTCAAAAAGTGGGGACACATTTTTGCACCTCATGAAGAGGATCCTCAGGCAGATTTACAACTAGTTAGTGGTTTAAAAATCTCAGCAATCAACCCAGCAGAATATGTAGAGCACGTAGAAGTGCCACCAAAATATATGGTCTTCTCTATGGAACAACTCTTTCCTATGGGTATGTTCATCTCATTTCCTCCATCCATATCTATACTTACTCATGTTTTCTCTCTATTTGGTCTGGATCATTTGCATTTGAGACATGATTCCTCTCCTCCTCAGAGTTGTTTGGATCCGTCCTGCTCATCAAATGTTTTTTATCAATAAATATTCCCTATCTCTCAACCCTTGTCCCTTCTTCCTTCCTCCTAGGTAACTTCGGACTCGACCCCCTCCTCAGATAATTCGAAAGATCGTGTTATTCATTATCAATTACGATCTCGTGTTATTCACTCTGATATGTATTCATCGAGGAGACTATCGGGTTTGGGACAAAACCTTGTTCTAAGACAGAAGAAGGGAAAGTGCATAAAGTCTCATTTATCTAATGCCCAATCTAGGTCTTTAGAGGATTTATCTTATGGACGACAACTCTCTATTAATGGGGTGCTTAGAGAATTTTTGGCCCTAGGTAGGGGTGTTCCATGAAACTTCTATCTCTGAATTGTAGGGGCATGTCGAACCCCTATAAAAGACTTGCCTTGAAGAGGTTGGTGCTTATCCACCAGCCAGAGGTTACATTTCTTCAAGAAACATTATTCCATGAAGCGATAATTGTCCCAAATTTGAAAGCCTCCATGCGACACTGGGATTTTATGGGTGTTGATTCCAAAGGCCATTCAGGGGGTTTGGTTCTAGGGTGGAACACCTCCAGAATTAAAGTTAAATCAATATGGGTGAAGGACTCTATAATTGGGGCAGACATGCTACTAGAAGGTTTGGGATCAAAATTTTGTATTATGAATATTTACAGCCCTTACTCTACACGTAAAAATTTCTAGGAATCCTTATTTAAGGGATCCCTTATACGCACTGATAATTTGATCATTATGGGGGGATCTAAATTTTTCATTAGGGGATGCAGAGGTATGGGGGGGAAATTTTCGCATTGATGACCATTGGGAATTTTTTTCACATATGCTCATATATCAAGGGCTTACTGATATTGATCCCACTAGACTCTGCTTGATATGGAGGAATAATCGGGTTGGTGAGGACAGGGTAGCAAAGCACATTGATAGGTTTCTAGTGTCAGAAATATTGTTGGATCCCCCTTATCAGTTTAGACAATGGTTTAACTATGGGGGTGATTCTGATCACTCCCCCATACTGACGGAAATTTTGGACGGCCTAAAAAAACCTGCATACCCCTTTAAATTCAACCCGTCTTGGCTTCTAGATGAAAGATTTCAAATTTTGGTCAAGGAAAATTGGAAAGTATTTGATGATAGCTTAGGAATTCCATATTCAATTGAATTTGTAGACAATATTAAGAGGATTAAATAGTTGGCTATTCCTTGGGCTAAGAAGAAAAATGCGAGGGAGGAATTGGAAATCGAGGAGGTAGAATCCCATATTGTGAGAATCTCTCAGTCAGATGGGGATGGATACCTTTTGAGGGAAGAAAAGGAGGACCTGAAAAATATGGAAATGTGCAGGAGGCGATTGCTGGAGGAAAAGGAAGCATCCTGTAGAATGAAGAGTAGGGCTACTTGGTTGGCTAAAGGTGATGAGAATACAAAGTTATTTCAGGATTATGCGAAAGAGAGAAAGACTTCTAATACCATCTAGTCACTTCATTTAGAACAAGGTGAAGAGATCAAAAAGTTTGATGGACTGGATAATATGGGAAAAGTCACTTTAAATCTTTATATAACGCCCCTAGGGAAGTCAAAATAGCAGAAATAATACAAATGACACTTTATTTTCCTAGTTTTGTTAATGACGAGAAGAACCGAGTCTTGTATGAAGAAGTATCAGTGGAGGAACTAAAAGAAGTACTTCATAGTTTTCAAAAGGAAAAAATATCGGGCCTAGATGGGTGGCCTACTAAGTTTTACATTGGTTTTTATGAGACCCTTGGAAATGATTTGCTACGAGTAATTGAGGAAAACAAGTCGAAGGGTATTATTCACCCCCATTTTAATTCCACTTTCCTTGCCCTGGTTCCAAATCTGGATGAGCCCTCTTCCTTTGATAATTTCAAACCTATTTCACTTTGTAATTGTGTCTACAAGATAATTTCTAAGGTCATCTCCAAAAGGATACAAAAGGTTTTCTCAGAGAAGATATCTAGGGAGCAATTTGTTTTTTTGGAAGGTCTCCAAATCCATGAAGCCATTGGGGTATCCGAGGAAGGGCTTCATAGTATGAAGACAAGAAAAATGAAAGGTGTGGTCCTTAAAATAGATTTATCAAAATCTTATGACAGGGTGGATTGGTCATATATATATATATATATATATATATATATATATATATATCTTCTGCTAACCCATGTGGGTATTGATATGCCTTTTATCAGGTGGGTTATGACTTGCATAAAATCTATTTCTTTTGCAGTATTGATTAATGGTGCAACATCCCCTTTTTTCCATTCTAAGTGAGATTTATGACAAGGGTTCCCATTATCCCCTCTCCTTTTCCTTCTGGTAGATGAAGGATTAAGCAGGGAAATATCTCAGGCTGTTAACAAGGACTCCATCCATGGTATCATTATAGGACATAATCTGAGATTGACCCAACTTTTGTTCGTGGACAACATTTTACTTTTCTGCAATGGATCTCGGGAGGAAGAAAGTATAATCAGAGAAATATTGCATCTTTTTATGAGGGCGATATGGATGGTTATAAACCACCAAAAATAAGTGATATCTTTAGTTGGTGTTGAGGAGGTTGTAGCTGACCATTACAAAAGGATTTTCCCTTTTGAGTCTTTGGGTTCTTATGAAGGTATCAAATATCTAGGTTTCATATTGAAACCAAATAGTTATAAAAATACCAACTGGTTGTGGTTGATTGCTAAGTTGGAAAAGTGTTTGAAATGTTGGAGCTTCTAATGGATTTATAGAGATGGTAGACTTACTTTAGCAAAATTAATTTTGGAAGCTATCCCAGTATACTGGATGTCTTTGGCTAGGGTTACAAAAGGAATTTTGGAAAAAGCATGCAATATTTTCTTTAGTTTCATATGGTCAGGATGTGGGGAAAAGAAGATCACTCCTTGGGCCAGATGGGAAAAATTGGCCCTGCTTAAGGCCCTGGGAGGATGGGGCTTAAAAATATTTTCCTCTTTTCCAAGGCTTTGGATACGAAGGTGGGATGGTGTCTCATAAAAAATCCCAGCCTATGTTCAACAACTATTTTTCACAAGTACATCCTTCCAAATTCCTTGGAAGATTGGATTTGGCCCCCTGTTAAACCTCTACAAAATGTATCCATCATTTGGAAGGAAATTGTTGCTTCTTTTAAGGTAATTTCAAATGGTTTGACTTGGAGAATTGGGAGGAGATTGAGGGTCATATTAGGATTTGATCCCTGGATTGGAAGTGGATTGATACATATTCTTCCTGAGTTGGTAATTCAAAGGCTACATGATCAAGGGTTTTTGTTTCTATGCAAGTCTGCAGACCCCTTTAATACAACTATCTGGAAGCAAACATGGAAATATGATGCACAGATGGGGCTAGACCCTCCTTTGTCACAGGATTGGTCAAAATAAACCAAAGCCCTACAAGATTCACATGTGAGGATAGTGGATCAGGAGGATGAGATAATATGGCAGCATGCCCCTCATGGGGTTTACACACCAAAGTAGGGCTATATTCATCTTTCAATGGGTCTCATTCAAATTAACCAAATATGGTGGTGGAAGGGACTGTTGAAACTCCACTGTCCCTAGAAGGAAAAATTTTGATGTGGTTTGCATTGTATAAAAAAATTCCTACCTGGGCTAATCTTGGGAATAAAAATTTATTGGGTCTAGGATGGTTCTCAATTTGTAATCAACAGGAGGAATCAGTGGCTCATATGTTCCTTCTATGTCCTTTCTCGATTCAAGTATGGAAATAAGTTTCCCATATGATTCATCAAGGTTGCAGATGAGAAGGAATCGATATTGAAGCTGCTTGGAGGAATTGGCTTGACGATGCAAACAACAAAAATATAAAATCTTTACCCATAATCATTTGGTGGGGTATTTGGCTGGCCATGAACTACACAATTTTCAAAGAAAAAGCATGCATTCCTGAAGTTGTGGCAACTCAAGGTTTAAGTATATTATCTCAATTCCCTCAAGAAAAAGATGCTCCAGTTGTAAGGATTGTTTAGCCTGATGCCTATGATCCCAATAATTCTAGGGCCTACATTGATGGGGCTTCTCAAAACTTCTCTAGGGGGGTGCTATTCTATATTTTTCAAAGAATCATATTTAGAAATTGAAAATGGGTTTTGGGCTAGGAACCGACAATTTTGCGGAATTAATGACCTTAAATATTACACTTAGATTTGTGGGGGAAAAGGGGATTCAATCCATTCATCTCTTTGGGGATTCAAAATATGTCATAAACTGGGTTAGAGGTACCCAAAATTGTCCAAATATTCTTCCTAGACCTATTTTGGAGGACATTCATTCATACCTGACATCATTTGATTTCTTTAACATAAAGCATATATATACAGGGAGAGGAATATGGATGCAGATTCACTTTCAAAGGAAGGTTTTCTACTCCACTTTTGTTATTGGCATATTCATGAAACTATAGACCAACAATTACGGACCTCACTCCTTGGGCTTTTCATGGAAGTGTTGCCAGAACAGGTCCCAAATTAACTACAACACTCATCTTTTTTGCACAATGGAACCGATGATAATCAACTCTATTTAAGCCTTAGACCGTGACAAAATATTTTGTAATTGTCTTTTGAAATGCTACAAAAA
Source organism: Picea engelmannii (assembly GCA_009831015.1). NCBI lineage: Eukaryota > Viridiplantae > Streptophyta > Pinopsida > Pinales > Pinaceae > Picea > Picea engelmannii. The sequence continues at coordinate 250,659 of ML779508.1, read as the reverse complement.
TGCCCTTTTGTTTTCAGGCATGAATGTTCTTTTTTTTTTTTTTTCCATTTTTGAAATCCCACTTTGTTGACGGGTATGGACTCTAGTTTTTTATACAGATGTGAGCCATGTAATATGTCAAATGCTCTCTCAATAGGGATGTATGAGGATGAAACAATAGAGGAAACCTTGGCTACATGAGACTGTTCAGGTCGTGATCGGATATCGACTGGTATTCATATTCAGAATGTAATTTTTCTTCATTTGAATAAAAATTACATTTTTTTCTTCGAAAAAAAAATCAATTATTAACTATATTATTATTTAATAATTATTAATGATTAATTTTTCTCTTATCTTTAAAATTTAACCTTTTTCTTATTTACTTTTACATTATTAATAAAAATAAAATAACTCTTTTTTCACAACGACTAATTTATACCGGCTAATTTATAACAACTATATCTAAGCTTTGCCCTAATGGTCAAATTACATTCACCTTTATTTACCCCCCTACCCCAACACTCTTTCCATACTTATTGCTTCAACAGTGTGTGATGATGGGTGGAGTGTCCACTCGAAACATTAGACGTTTCAAAAAATCCTTACACAATTTATTTCCAAAATTAGAAAGAACATTATGAGGAACTATGAAAATCTACATACTTTAATTTTAATTTAGCTCACTAAATTTCTTTTTTAAAACAAAATATAAGACACCTCTCCTCATTTCAAGGATGGTACTAATTGCATTTTTGGTATCCTAGATCTGTGGGGACATCTAGTGATGCCCAATAATATCTACAAAGATAATCAACCTCGAGACTTAACCCTACAACATCTTGTTTGTAATTCACAACACTCAACCACTCAAACTAACCTACTGAATACATACATACATATATATATATATATATATATAGCACAAACAACTCACTCTAATATGTAATAGAAATTTAAAACCCTCATTGAAAGCACCTCAGAAACCCTCATCCAATGTAAACTCCTAATAAAACTATAATAAGTGGCGCACTCAACTCCTTTTTTTTTGTAAATAAAATATGTATTGCCTCTAGAAACTGAAGAGATTACATTGTCTTTGAAACCTTGTGACTCACCTGCCAAAAAAATGGAAGCCGGGTTCCTGGAAAAAACATCAAATTGTCTCTATGCCTAGAACTAGATAGATCATAATGTGTATGAATATACAGAGATGGTTAGGGAGCCATTTAAACTTTCCTAAAGATATTTTAAGCATGAACACAAACAAAAATAGAAGTGAAACCAAAGGATTTAAGCACCATTAATGTCTCGGTTGTCGCCTCCAGTAGTGTGTGGGTGCCATGTTGGAACTATATTGAAAGGATGGCGACATATCGGACAATGGTTGGAAGTAGGCTCACCTGACAGAGAATCAAAGAGAAAGTACATCTGATGATTGAGGCGCTCCTATCTAAACAACTAGTATGCCACATCTCGGCATATATCCATGATCAAATTAAGATGCTCCTCGGAGAATTGAAGCCAAGAAGAATCTGGAGTCTCCTCCAGGACATGAATGGTTTCTTGAGGGGGAATCAACGAGGGTGCTTCTTCAATAATGGGATATCCCAAATGACTTTCTGGTGGAATGTTCCAAAAAGCATGGCCTGTTTTATCGATTGTATGCTCCTGATGGGATATGCTCGAGTGCATAGTAAAATCATGAGGCTGAGTGAGTAAGGCCTCCTCATCGACTGCACAACCACAATTCTCCCTTGTTGTGCTAGTATCAATATCTTGCTATGCTTCAGAATGATTTTCCTGAAGCAAAACTAGCTTGCTTGAAGGAACATTGGTGCCTCATCTGCGATTAGCAAGATATCTCTGGTAATCAGGACCCCTACTAGAGCAACCGCGCTCACAAGGCATGATGTCAATGTCGAGGGCAAGGGAAAGAGAATGAAGATATATTGTCTGGAACTATGCATGTTTGGACCCCTCTAGAGGAGAAGTCGAGCATGCATATAGAGCGAGGAGGAGAAACATGTCCTGAAAATCGGAGCAACATAAGGAAATATTCTCGAACTAGTGCATTGAGGGCGCAATTACAACAAAGTGGATGTTGTCCTCTGTTGTACGCTTCCAATTTACTCCCGGCATCATTCTGAACCAAATATCCATTGAACTCATGGGGTGAGAACTCCTATCACACCAATCTACAATAAATGGTCTCCTCGAGAAGTGAGGCCTGGAGGAGAGGTGACGAGATGGGATGGCGATTAAATGCATAGTGGAACACGTGGCACCCCATCGAGGGGGGCACACTCAACTCTTCAAGTAAAGCAAAATAAAAAAATTAAATGGATTAGATATTATATCCTAAAGGGTTTACCAAAGAAAATAAAGAGAAGAGGGTTAAATGAGAGAGGAACCTCATCCGAGAGGGTTAAATAAGAGTTAAACTTAGTTAAAGGTGGATTAATGATAATAATAAGATGAAATATTTTTTATCAATAGGTTTAATTTAAATATATAAATGAAATATGAATAAAAATAAAATTTGATTACATATAAAATATTGAAATATAAGAATGAGATACTTTTAATCAATAAATTTAAATTAAATATAAAGTAAGAGATTATAGTTCTATTATCACAACATTTTTTTTCTCAAATTTATTTCAAAATGGACTAAGTTAATAAGTATATAAATTTGATTTTTCTTGATAAATTGTTTTAGATTTAATAGAAATTTTCAATTTTATTAAAATTTATAATTCTACTTTATCAATAACAAATTTGACCATAAAATTTTACTTACAAAAATTATAACTAATTTTAAAATTTTAAAATGATTCAAATTTTAAAAACACAAAATTGTATCTTATTAAGAATCTTTTAATTTAATTATTAACTCAATCCTGTAACACCCTGTTTCCCCCAGATTGTAAATATAACTAGACTGGCCAAGGACTATGGNAAAACTCATAAGTATGAATATGTAATGTAAATGGACCTGCAAGAGGAGGTCAATGAATGTAAATGACAGTTTGAATTTATGGCAGAATTGCTGAGAGGGGATGTGCGGAAAAGAGACCACGATGGTGGCGGAGGGCACCTTGAAAAAGGGGCGTTAACTTCCACCAAGAATAATATACCGTGTTTGGACTCCACTGGCCCGGAGAACCAACAGCGGCTCGCTAGCCCTGAAATT
>ML779508.1:187460-238467 GCA_009831015.1 Picea engelmannii | reverse complement strand
AGGTTACAAGTTCAAATCCAAAAGGGGTAGGGTATGCATATCTTCGTAGACTTTACCAGTCAAATCGTTGGGTGGAGGGGGTCCCTTGTCCCACAAACAAGGGGGTCTCATACACCAATTTGGTGTGGCTTGTCCGTGAACTTAAAAATAGATTAATACAGCCTGAGTGAGCCTAATGGTTAAGAACATGTGTTTCCTCATAAAAGATCACAAGTTCAAATCCATAAGGATAGAATATGTATATCTTCATAGACTTTATCAATCAAAATCCTTGAGCAAAGGGCATCTCATACACCAATTTGATATATGGTTTAGTCATGATCTTACAAATAAATTATTACCATTATTATTATTATATAAATACAAATATATTTTAACATTCTAATAAAATTAACTTACATAACCTCTATTAAATTGATTTCTATAAAAATATCCCAATGTTTTTCACTACATCATCGGTAACAATTCCTTTTTATTATTATTAATTATATGATGAGGAGATGGCTCCACTACCGACATATATCCAAGCTTCCTTATGGATTATTATTGTTTTATAAAGTTATTTAATTCACTTTTATTCATGATTAGGAATTAGAAAGTGTTTTAGCACCCGGAGGAATTAACCTACATTACTTTGATTGCCGTGAGGTATCATTTTACTTGGTCAAAATGAAATGAAATTTTGTGTACTTTATATGTGACTATGCAATCTTAAAGGAAACATCTCTACAAAACCCTACGCAACTAGGTTATACTTTGAGTTAAAGTTGACCCGAGGGTTAAAATTGACCGTTCCACTATCGAGAAAGCCACGAAATATGGATAAAAGGTTTATATTATAATTTGATTAAAGTTGGTTAGTGGGTTAAAATTGATCGTTCATTATGTAGAGAGCCGCAAAATATGAAAAAAAAGGGCTTTTGAATAAAGTTGTCTAAAGGAGTTCAACACGTGTTTCATTGGAGAAAAAAAAGTTTAGACAAAGGAATCGAACATGTGTTTAGCTGGTAAAAAGTTAAAACCAAATTTGAATAGAGTAGAAAGAATAAAGTTAGGATGATACAAATTTTCTTTAACTAAATTTTGATAGCATAATCTTGCAATGAGTGACGGATTAAATGAGTGATTTCTCTTCGGCAAATGGAAGTAGAGCAGTATATTACAAGGGGTCGAAGATCAGTGGAGATTGCGCAACAGGGCAATTTGGTTGGCTAGCGGGGATAATAACACTAAGTTTTTCCATAAGTATGCTACTTTCAATAGAACTCCGAAGCATATCTGGGAGATCATGGATAGCACGGGTTTAAAGGTTTCTGAGCAGGGTGCCATAAAGGACACAACGATTCATTATTTTAAAATTTTCTATAAGGAACTGCTTACAACAAACACTATTGATCAATTAAAGGTAATCGATCACTATACTTAGTTTGTTAATGAGGAGGAATCTTGCTCGATGTTTAAACCGGTCACTTTGGAGGAGCTAAAAGATGTTCTTTTTCTCTTTAAGAAGCCAGGGCTAGATGGTTGGATGGTGGAGTTTTTCACTTATTTCTTTGATTTAGTAGGGGAGGATTTCCTTGGTATGGTTGAGGAGTGCAAAAGAATAGGAATCGTTAGTGGAGGTCTAAACGCTATCTTTCTGGCTTTAATTTGAAAGGCAAACAAACCGTCCACCTTTGATGACTTTCGTCCGATTTCCTTATGCAATCTTTGTTACAAGGTGATATAAAAAATTATCGCAAATAGGATTAAACCTTTCCTTTCTAGGTCACTTTCTGAAAAACCACTGGGTTTTTTACAAGGAAGAAGGATCCAAGATGCTATCGGCACAGCCCATGAGAGCCTTCATAGCATCAAAAAGAAAAAAATTAATTTCACTTATCCTTAAATTGGATTTAAGGAAAGCATATGACTGTGTAAATTGGGCACTTTTAAGATTGATTCTACTTAAGGTAGGATTTGGTATTCAGATGACAAATTGGGTTATGTCTTATGTCACCTCGTCCTCCTTTGCAATTTTACTAAACGGTGAGGCCACTGATTTCTTTAGAAGCGACAGAGGCTTACGTCAAGGATGTCCATTATCTCCTTTACTTTTTATAATGGTGATGGAAGGACTTAGTTTATTATTGAAAAACAACATTGGTGAAGGCAAACTATTCGGTATAAAAGTTTCCAGACTGATAAATATTCTCCATCTTTTGTTCGTGGATGGCGTTCTCATTATGACAAAGGCTGCTTTACATGAATGGATAGAAATAAGCAAGATCATCAACTTATTTTGTAAAGCCTCTAGGCTTAGAGTTAACCAAGAAAAGACTACGGTCCATTATGAAGGGATTACAGAGGACGATTTGGCCCCTTTCAAATCTGTCTTACCTTATACTTTCTGTTATTTATCGATAGGCTTCAAATATTTAGGTTATTTTCTGAAGACATGGATGCAAAAGGCCGAGGATTGGGGTTGGCTTGTATCAAAATTAACTAAGAAAATTGGTCTTTGGTGTAATAGGTGGCTGTCTATAGGAGGTAGATATGTCTTAGTTAAAACAATGCTAGAAGCCCAACCTATTTTTTGGATGTCTATGGAAGCTATTCCTCGGTCTATTCTGTGCAAAATTAGCAAATTGATGTTCCACTTTCTATGGCATAGCCATAAAGATACTCAACATTTTCATCTTTGCAGATGGGAGACTCTGTCCAGACCTAAGAAGAATGGTGGTTGGGCGTTTCAGAACCTAGCACATTTCAATTTGGCTCTAAATGCATCTTCTCTTTGGAGGGTCCTTACGCAGGGAGGCATCTGCCATAAAGTAATTATGGACAAATATTTTTCACATGTTACATTCATAAACTAGCTCAAACTGGAGTCACAAAAAGCTCAGTCGGCTTCCAGGATTTCGACGAGCCTCACAAACAATGTTCATATCATCAATTAGTGGCTAGCCTGGAGTCCAGGGTCTGGGCATCTCATTGCTTTAGGAAGAGACAACATTTCAGGCATCAACGAAAAGCCTTTCCTCTCGACAGAGCTTCTATCTATATTAAATCAAAAGAAAATCATTGTGTTAGCGCAAGCCTCGGAAGGTATTGACCCGATTTCCATGTCAGAAATCTGGATAAACAACAATAGTTTGGGTATATCTAGAGAAATTGCTAAAGAATGGGATGATTATATAGTAGAGTTAAGAGGGGTCGGTATATCACTACAAAATAAAGTTGACTCTTTGTTTTGGACTGGAGGAGATTCATCGGGGGACATCACTGTTAGAAATTTATATACAACTCTCTTATCTACTAAGAATTTCCCGATTTGGAGAGGTTGGAGAGTTAAAATATGGAAATGGAATTTACAATTGAAGATTAAGATCTTTTTATGGTTGGTCATGGAAGACAAGATCCTTACATGGGATGTTTTAAATAAAAAAGGTTGGGAGGGACCTGGGATCTGCATGCTTCGTAAAATCAATAGCGAAGACATCAATCATGTCTTTATTCAATGTTCTTTCTCAAGAACTGTTTGGTCTAGGATCGCGCACAGGAAACAGTTTAAAATTGATTGGGCAGGAAAGTTCTTTGTTGACTGTTGGGAATCCTGGACATCAAATTCTACTGTATCGAATAGATTGGCAACAATCACTTGCTTGAATATTTGGAATGAGAGGAACAAACTGTTTTTTGAGGATAAAGTGCCATCGGCCTGGAATGTAGTTTATAAAACTATTGGTTCCTTTACAAAAAATCCGTGCTCTCAAACTAAGCTGACTGTTAGACAAAGGCCAATAATTTTGAAGAATGGATATTCTATTGCTTTCTTTGATGGAGCAGCTTCAATACAGGGTATAAATTGTGGAGCGGGAGGTGTTATAATTGGACCAGACTCTTCTAGATACAGGTGGTTCATCAATTGCAAGGAGGGTACAAATACAAAAGCTGAGCTCCTGGGAGCATGGACTACGCTCACTTTAGAAAATTATTTGAATATCAAAAACATTCAAATTTTGGGGGACTCGAAGGTGGTTATCGACTGGTTGAACCATAAATGACACTTATGTTCTACTTCTATTGAAAGCTAGAAACAGAGAACATCAGAGTTGTCCTCATCTTTTCAAGGTATTTGTTGGCAGCATATATATAGGGACTTCAATAAAGAGGCTGATCTTCAATAATGGAGCCGAGAGGAAAATTATCATACTATATTTGGGATGGAGGGACAACAGGTCCTATTCATCATATTATTCTATTTTAATTTTCCTCCTTAGTTTTTTGTAGTATTTTGGGTCTGAGTTTTTGTATGGTTTATCCTACATATCCTGGATATTGTAGTGACGGTCACTCTTCTTGACTTTGCCTAAACTTTGTTCTGATAGTATTGATTCTATTTTGGGATGGAATCCTTTTTATGGACTTGCTAGTATGTCAGTTTATAAATAAGACAGATTGTGTACAAGGGACCTATATATATATATATATTCATATAATTTTGAGCGAATTTTCTATTGGAAAAAAATGACTTTATTTACAAGTGAAATAGGAGGCCATTTTTTTTAGACTTAACTTTAATTTAAATAGTCTTATTATATTAATGAAGTTGCGGGATAAGAGTAACTAATGAACACTGAATCAAATGTGATATTTGGAAATAATGGTTTGATCAATTCTACTTTTAGTCACTACATTGTGTTTGGATGGTGCATAGGTATTAATGAACAAAACAAAATATTAATTTTCCATGTGGGAGTCATTGTGCAAATTTTGAAGAATATAGTGTGCACTATACATGGGAAAATGACTAAACATTGCACTATGACTTGTTGATCAAACTTGGGGCTTGACTCTACTCATGATGAAAAGACTAAGGTTACATGATGATGGAAATGAGGTGTGATAATGGAAGTCAGGGCTAAGATTTCCAAAGTAATGTCTCCAATTGAAAGCACTTATGACAAAGTAGGTGACCAAAATTAGGTTGATAATAGTTGCCCCTTGATGCGTGAGACCATGAGCACATTGAATGGTTGAAACAAATCACAAGTTTCTTTCTTCTAAACCATGGGAAAAGAACCAAAGCAAGTGGTAGAGCGGTCATATGTTCAATTCCAAAGGGGTTAGGCTATGTACATGTGAGCAAGTTGTTGTTTGTGGATATTTATGTGGTGTTGACAAGGTACTAACAAATTGCATTTCTCAGGTGGACCCCAATGCCCAAACATTTAAAATCGTCTTTAATCAATTGTCAATTATGTGTAACTCTAGTGGTTGTGAGGAAAAGTTGTTACCCTTACCACCCGGGTTCAAAACCCACTTTATGACATTATTTTCTCTTAGTGAGTTGATTGGTGATGAGTTATATATGATCTATTCATGAGTTGTTGACTTGACCTTGTTACCTGGAAAAAAAATTAAAAAAATTGGCAAGGGGTAATAGCTCAAATGATTGTGAGGTAAGTTTCTCACTCTCTCCACTTGAGTTCAAATCCCCAATGAGACATTGGCCCGTTGTGTCTTGGTTGAAAGGGTAGATGCCCCTATTTGGAATGCCTTAGACCAAGTTTCCTAATAAGTGTGCCTTGCAAGTTGTTACACCTAGCCTAGAGTTTATAATGATGGCCAATCAAATTTGAAAATAAGTTTTACCTAAATAATCTAACTAGTAATAAATTCCCCTAAATCTTAAAAGAAATCACACGATAAAAATAAATAAAACTTAATTAAAGATACCAAAAAAGTTTAAGACAAAAAATCAGACAATAAAAATAAATAAAACTTAATTAAGGATACCAAAAAAGTTTAAGACAAAAAATCACACAATAAAAAAGATTTAAAACTTAATTAAAGATACCAAAAAGGTTTAAGACTTAAAGACTTAATTAACGATACCAAAAGGACGAAAGGTTTTATAAGGGTGGATAAAAGATTAAAAATAACCGCAAAAAACAACAAATTTAAAGTGAAATATATATAGATACACATTATATTTTTTAATTTTTTACTCAATTTTGATTATGTAAAAAAGTCCAAATTTTCCTATAGCATTGGCCCATAGACATGGTCGAACTCATGCGGATAGCTAAAAAGAAAAGAAGTACCAAAAATGAAAAAGGTAAGGGGAGAGCCCACCCCTAAACATGTATGTGATGGGTCTCTCAACATCTACGATTGGATGGTGTAAAGAGGTTTGTTTAAAGGAGTTAGGAATGTGGGTGAATTAATGTTTTAGGTGGACTTGATGGTAGGAATTTTCAAAGTAATAGTTTCCACACATTAAATGTGATTTAGAGTGAAATTTGAATAAACATGGATTAATGTGGTACCGGAGAACAAGGAAGCATGATGATTACATGTAAATTAAGTACATATGATGAGGGAAAAGATTCTTTACCAAATAATGTTAAAAGACGTGTTCAATTGTCAATTGATAATTATGGTTGGCCTTTCTCTCTCTTCAATTGTCAATTGACATCTTCATGTACTTCATAATCATACTTCTTTAATCAAAGATCATATAGTTTGAAATAAGCTTGTTGTTATCATTATTAGTACATTCATTTAGGTAGCAAGGACTATTTTAAAAGATTTTCCATTTTTTCATTGATCCTGCATATAAATCAAAAAATTTAACTCAAAGTTTTAGTATTGAACATTTTTTTTTTCACATATTTGATATGTATAATATTTTTTTTATAAAATATGTACAATATTTTTTTTATATCAAATATGTAAAGCAATTTTTTAATCAAGGGAAAACTTTGACGTCTTATTTGGCTTCATACCAAGGTAAGGGATGAGGCAAATGGTTTTAAACTTACGAAACATGGATATGTATTTAGAATATAGATTGCAAGCTCGATTAATGCTAACTTTTAAGTTAGCATTAGTTCTAAACATTAAATATTTAGAAATGTATAGTCCATTTTTGGATGCATAGTCCATAATCGATATCTTGTTCACTCACTCTTGAATTGCCACCTATGCTGCATGCAAACATCTTCGTTGTCATTTTCGAGGATGTTTTGTCTACTCTGCCCTATGTTAACCTGTTGGCCTTCCCTATCTATATTTGTTTCAGTTTCTTTCACTATCACCAAGAATATATGTCTTGCCTACTTTTAGTCAGAATCGGTCTCACCAAGAAGACTCCATGGAAATGTGTACTTGACTTTCGACATGGCAGTGTATAATTCACTTTTGCAAAATAGAAGTTGCCTCCAAGAATTTGAGGATAGTTTCTAGGATAATCCCTCAGAATCCCCCTGCATTAATGCTTAGAATTGTTATCATATTTCCTACAAGTACTAGTCATGGCTAATGCTCGATGACTCACAAATAAATTTTATATGCATAGCTGACATTTTTTTTTTTTTTAAGTAAAAAGGCAGGTCCAGCGATATTAATATTGCAAAATTACAGAGTTCTGTTGAAGTGCCAACTGCCCCACCTGGAAAGGAAACTAAGACAGTTGGCCATTCCATGCCACTTTCCAAACTCAAAATTTCAGGCTGCCATCCTGCCCGAAGGAAACTAGGACACATGGCCAACTTTAGTATTACTCTGTTCTTCACTACGCTACCGCTATCATTGCTACAAGCTAACTGAGCTACAGCTCTTGCTTGCAACAGAAGAAAAAAGTTTCTAACTATGAGCATGCAGGAAAACCTTTTAACCGGTGCCCTCATAATCGTCTTCATTCTTGTTGCGTCTGACTGGAATTGCGTAGACCTGTGCGTAAGTGGGGCATTGGTGTCTTGGGGTAGTGTTGGAGTAGGCGGCGTAAATCCTATCCAGGCGTTGGTTGATGCAGATGGCCCTGAAAATTTGGTCGTCCACCATCCTGCATACATCGAAGATTAATTCTAGGTGCTCCGGGTGAAGAAATGGTGGCTGGTCCTACGAGTCTTGTGGAGTGGAGGAGAGGGGAGCTTTCATCCATGCATCAGCCTCATCCTGGTGCTCTCACTGCCTATTCTGCTGCACCATTTCCTCAGGAGGTTCGTCGGTTGTGATATGGATGTTTCCTTCTATGCCTTCTTGTATCTCTTCCTCCACGAAGCAAGATGTAAATTCCTCAGCTGGATTTTCCCTCGGACCGTGTGCTGCTCTTGGAGCAGGGGTTATGGCATCCTTTCCGAAACAAACGGGGGGAGCCCAATTGTCCGAAACCGTGAAGCGGAGGTTCTCTGAGTAATTCTGGATAGATTCCTCCAGAGTAATCTCCTCGACATACGCCATGGGAGGCCTTCCAATTCTTCTGGACTCCCTGGGTCTCCTCCTGCTAGCTAGAGCCAATGCTCTTTCAAAATTGTTCTACCTCTTCCTACGTGAGTTGGTCGCATACCAAGCAGCACCTCTGCGAGGCCGCTCCCTTACTCTTGGCATGCTTAAAAACAAAGCTATTGTCGGAATACCAGCTGAAAGGGTGGCTCTATTCCTGCACCTTGAAGGTTCATCCTTCGGCTCTGCAGCCTTCAAATACATCACAAAGCCTCCAAGGTTGTTGATAAGGACGAATATGATGTCTATGGCCATTAAGGCTGTGGTCTTAATGCGTTGATCGGCCATCCTCCTCGCGCGAGTAAGAGGCATCATCATTTGGTGAAGGCTGCCTGGGTTTAATCCCATCATAAATGGTGAGGAGATGGGAGCTAGTGGCTAGAATTTATGGCACCACCCGACTCTGATCCGCGTGTCCTTCCCTCTCCACGTGGCACCCCATCCGGGGGATGCATAGCCGACATATTGAATGAATGAATGTAGTTTAATATATTTCAGTGGATAGGACACAAACCTTCATGCGCAGGGATCGGAGGAGCACAACTTGAAGGATTGTTCTGAAGGCAACTGATCTAGAGCATGAAGCAATCGCTCCATGAGATGGATCAAATATTAACAGGTTATGTGGTATTTTTTCAATTAGGTAGCAGATGACACTTTATAGCATGTTTCTTTATACCATTTTTTTTTATTCCCACCCACTCATCTCTCAACTTTGATAAATTTCCTGGCCACTAAATGTCTGCTGAAATGTTATCCTTGTTGCCTCATGTAACACCCCCAATTAGATTAATTAATGATTTGATTAAGTAAGGTAAATCAAGTTATTAAGGTATTAAAATTTAATTAATTGACTAAATCATTAATTTATCTAAGTCAATTAATTATTGAATTAATTATATTTTATCATTTATTTATTTATTTATGCCTTTTGAATTAAGAAATGTAACATTAAATAAATTGAGTATTTCATGTGTTTTAAGGGTAGGTATGAATTTATGACAAAGGATAAGGTACATGGGAAATTGATGATGGGGGGATTCGAGAGGATGAGGATAAGAAGGAGGGAGTGGGACTTGGAAGGGGGTATTTTTTTGGGAGGAAGAGGAAGCAAGGAGAAATCAGGGAGAGAATGAAAATTTTTCTTAGGGAAAATTGGTGAGTTTACAAGTGCACTGGTGTTGTTGGGATTTTGGGATCAGGGGCCAAGAAATATTATTACTTGGAGCTAGGGAGCCCGAGAGGCATTGTTCCTAGTTGATTGGGAGGGAATAGTTTCAGGCAGTTTCAACATAACAAGGCACACAACAACAAGACAAAGAAAACAACAACAATTAGGACAACCTTCTCCTTCAAAAGGTAAATTATAATTTTCTCTTTTGCTAGAATTAAATTTAAATATGTATTCATGAATTTACTGTCATGTAAATGAATTCCATTACTGTCATGTAAATGAATATTGGTTTTATTGTCCAATGTTAAAACAAAGAGAGATAACTTAGATTTCAAGCAATTAGATTGTTAACCATAATACAACTTCAAGTTTAACTATGAAGTTGTGGGTAGGGCACCACATTTGGTATTAGACCCTATAAAATACGAAATGCAAATGGAGATGCAGGGTATTGAACCCTATTCCTATCACATCCAAAGCGAATTCTCTATCATTCCGGCCTTACCCTATATGCATCCATACCCTGTTGTTAGTACCACTACGATTGTAAGATAAAACCACCACTGCCTCTTCCACCATCAAACTTAGGACATGTTTTTTTGTTTATGAGCGCTCACCTATCCCTAATCTGGTGGTCGATTCCTCCTTCTCCAATGGTTGTGCCTCTCACACTAGGAAGTCACGTTGATACCAGACAACGCCTAGCCATTTGAATGAATGAAGATTGAGATGAAAATCAGAAGGGAGCAGTCTCACAATGAGGGNGGGGGGGGGGGGGGTTGTAGGTCGGCCATGGTGGCAAGGGTCATGTTCTTCAAGTAGCCAGTTAGGGAACCATGAGTCGTGCCCAAGCGGTTGAGTAGAAGAGAAACCCTAACAATGACGAGGTAGAGCGAGGAGGCAAGGAATTTTGTCTAAGAATTGTTATATTTTTTGGAACATCAAGAGGGAGACACGTGGCATTCATGTAGGCAGCGAGTTTCCCTCATTTTATTCTTATGAGTGTTTTAGATTATCGTTAAATTTTTATTTTATTTTATTTTATTTATTAAAATTTAGTTTTTCCCGCGTTTACCTCCAAAAGTTTCAAAAATTATAAAATTCCATGGAATTCGGTAGAGTTTACGAGCTAGGGAGGGTTTCCTAACCATTTTACCCCTTGTAGCCCATCCCAAAATTGAATAACCATGTTTTTATCATATAAAAAGAGGTATTGGGGAGTCATTTATGAACTTGAGAAAGAGAATAAGAAAAATCTACCAAAATCCCTTCCCTTTCTTAGCCCAAGATTTGCATCTCATTCTGAGTTTTAGCCTCAGCCTTCCCCTCCAGCCTTTCTCCTTATGCAACCCTTCTTCCTTCCCTTGGTGATATGTTGGTTGTGAGAAGATAATGTGGGATTGATTCACTTGGAGCCACGACAGAGGAGCCCGAACTCAGTTCTTGGAGCGGTTGCTAGCAAAAGTTGTAACCCATTTTATCTTGAAATTGAATAAAAGAGTTTATCCTTATTCCAAAACCTTATGTTTACATGTTCTTTTTAATTTGAGCATTCATAGCTATGTTTAAACTTTTAAAGTTCTTATTGGAGATTGCAAATGTTGTTGCATTGTATTCCTAACCCCTTGTAGGTCAGCTTTGGGAGGAAAACTGTGATCTAGGAGACGAAAACAAGAGAAAGAGGTCTACACCAACCGCAAGGACTAAAGGTGCACTCATTAAATCTCTCTTTCCTTTCTCTCTCATCACTTAGTTTAGATGGTTTTGGGGTAGATTAAGGGTAGATCAGTGTTTTAAGGGAGTTATCGATATGCCTATTCCTTAGACCCAGTTTAGTAGGATTTTCCCCATAGCAGAATTGGCGACTCCACTGGGGAGTCTCTCTAGGGTCTTAGTGGGATATTTTGGTTTGATTTGATTTTTTCAGTTTATTTTTTATTTTTCCAAGTTTACTGAGTCAGTTAGGGTCTCTGGTCACCTTCCAGGTGCCTACCAGCCTTCCCAACCCAGTTGGTTGTCCAAAACTTTTTATTTTTTGAAATTTTGCAAAGGTGTATGCGCCTTGTCCTCTGTATAGCACACATACATATGCAGTCTCCATCGTATAAAGCCCACGTAAATACACAAGATGCTTGTGCACATCACATGTCTTTGTTTTTTGGAAGGATTTTTTTTATTTTTTATTTCTTGGAAAGAAGCTCTATGCTTCTCAGGCCTTCTTGAACTCTTAAGGGTCTCTGTTAATTGTGTTTCATTGGGTTAAAGATTCAATTTATCTTTCACTTTGTAAATAACCCTTGTTGTTTCTTTATTTTCTTTTGTTCGCTTTGAAGGTTTAGGGTGAAATTATAAGCATTAGATCCTCCTGTGGATTCGAGTGAATCCATTCATTCAAGCAGTGGTTTAGGGTCTGTGTTAGTCTTGGGTTTATTTTCTCTTTACCTTGTTTGTTCTTTGAAAAACGAAAAAATATCATTTACTTGTGATTTTCTTTTCTAAACATTCAAAAAATAAATAAATAAATCGTTGCATTTAGTTATGCATTTTTGTTTGGTAGTTGTAGCATAGGTTGTTTATTACAAAAGAAAAGATTTTCATTTCCAAAGTTCCTTCTTTTCTATTTCCTTGAAAGTTTAGTAGTTTTTATTTGCAATCTAAAATGAAACGCACATTCTAGGAAACTTTTTTCATTTTGGGATCTTGGACTATACTTCGAAATTTTTTCATTTGCGAAGATTAAAAGCCATTTTTCAATTGTAGAACGTAGTTTGCTTTTGCAAAAATGCTCTAAAGATTTTATTTCTTCTCTTTCATCTTTTGAAAAAAACATAAGTTTCACAGCTGTACCATTTTGAGTAAATCAAGACACTTAAAATCAATGATTAACACTTAAAATCAACTAGACTTTTATTTATAGGGTTCACCAAGTAGTCTAGGCTCTGGGGCCTTGAAATAGGTGTGGAGAGGAAACTCTTCAAGGTCACTTAAAAAAACATAAGTGTTTGTGATAGGGAGTGTCAGATTCCAGTTTTGTAAGAGTAAGTCGGGACCCCCCTCTAACACAGGGGATAAACACAAGTTCGTGTGAGGAAAGGTAGAGGAGATAACCCTTCCAAATCCAGACCGAGCGTAGTGGGGATAGTATATTGATGGTTGTTCTTAGGATTTACGCTGATCACATTTGACTACAGAGCCTCATGGACCTCGAATCCGTTCGAGATCCTCAATTTTCTTCCAGACCATTTTCCTTCGGTACCCTTGAAAGGCTTTGAAATTTGTTATCCTGTTGATTACAATCAACCCAACTTTCAACTCTACCCTCCTGGTTACTGACTACGAGATGGAAACCTAGTTGCTTGTTTTTAGGGACTTACACAGGTGACTAAGGGGGTATACCGCAGTACCTAGGGAATATGTCGGATATTATACTGGAGGGTTTTTTTGTGTTCGAGTTACACTTGCACCGGTAAGTTTCTCTAGTGTCGATTGGAGTAATTGTTCTTCCTACCACACAGTTGTTTACTTGATTTGTCGTTCGGAACTTTTTAGTGTGTGCTTTGTGTTTCATGCTAAATCAACCTTAGAGTGTCGGTTGATCATTTCAAAAAGTGGAGGCACCTTGAGGGCCTACCACCGGTTAATTTGTAGACGCCTCTGCAATCGTTGAGGCGCATGATAGATCAAGAGGGTTCATTTGAAGCGATTGAGCCACAGGAAACTGTACCCAATCCAGTTCCTAGAGAAGAATTCCCTACACTGGAGGAGTACACCGTTTTTGAACTTGAATATGAAGGCTTCAGGCCCACAAACCCTTCGATCACTGACTTAACAATGCTTCTTCTTATTCTATAGTCCCTCATGAGGTGAATTCACCTTAACGTCAATTTGTTATATGAGTGACGATGGAAGCAACTAGTGCTACCTCTTCTAGGAGTCCTCATACTCCCATCTCATCTACCACAGGAGGGGGTGTCGTGCCTCCTCCCCCACCTCCACCTATTAGGACTATGGTTGTCCATACACCCACTACTTCAGGTAGTGGCACAATCCCATCAACAACTCTGACCATTGTTCCCTCTATCCAGAACGTGTCTGGTGCTCCCTTTTATTATGGGATTCTTGTTTTTTACTCTAGTTCGGTCCTAACCTACTCTACTCTACATGTTGTTGGTATGGGGGTAGGGAGCTCTAATTCTCCCTTACAAGGATCTGTCACAGGCACCACTACCCCATTTAACGTTGTCCCTTATGGTGGGGTTCATATCCCTCCTCCATCCCCTTTGCTCGGAGGTGCTTTCCAGCAGGCGATCGAACTTAACACCAACTCTAGTTTTTTTAGTGGGGGGAGTCACGGATTTCAGTCCTACATGAATATGGTAGGGTCTACACCTTTTTATTTGTTCAATGCATTTTGAAATAACGCTTTCACATCGTCTACTTTCTTGGTAGGGGGAAACCTCGTTTTTGTTCAACCAAACCCTATGTAAAGTTTCATTCCTTCATAGGGAGCAATGACGTGAGTTTACTCCTCACAAGGTCTTGGAAATCCCTGACAGTGCTCATTTCCTTCGCAAGGGATGTTGATCGGGGGAAACCCTTCCCACACTCAATGGAACCCCAGTCAGGCTTTCATACTTGTTCCAGGATGGTCGTCTGGGGGCATCCCCAACCAAGTTCCTTGGAATACTATGCAGGGAGAAATCCCTACACAAGGAATGTCATCGAACTAGAGGAATCACCCGATGATGCAGAATCAAATGCAAACTCCTTTTACTGGACAGGGGCACCGTGGTTTCTACCAAAACGATGGCTAGTATCCAAAATTTTCCTGGAAACCTGGGGCCAGCCAAAATCTAAGCCCCTTTTTTCATTTGAATCCACCATAACCTAGACTACCTTTCCTGGAAACTCTGCATTTTCCATACTTTTCGAGACTGTTGAAAGACCCGATATTTCATGATCCATGTTGGCCCCCCATGCCGACTAAGATTCCCTCAGACATCCCTAAGTTCGAAGGCAAGCCTGGGGAGGATCCAGGTGATCATGTTACAACATTTCATTTATGGTGCTCGTCCAACTCATTAAAGGATGATTCCATGCAGTTGAATTTGTTTCAACACACTCTTATAGAGGTTGTCGTGAAATGATATATCGAGCTCGATAGCTCGAAGTACTCTTACTTTAACGACCTGGCTATAGTTTTCTTAAACCATTTCCAGTTATCGGTAAAATATCATGTTGGCACCGAGTTTTTGGAAAACTTCGAGCAAACAAAAACCGTCCATATCTCGGATCACATCCAAGAATGGAGAGGACAAAATATCTTGATCAAACTTAAGGTCCCTCCCACATTTTTGTTCGACTGGTTCCTAAATTCCTTGGTGCCTTGTGTATTCAAAGACATCGCTATGTCCAAGGTTGTTTTTGAAGAAGAGGTTATCATCAGAGCCCAACAACTGGAGTTGATTTACTCTCAATACGGTATGATGTACAATATCCTGCCCGATGCACCACGGTCAACTTTTGACCAGGCCAAACAAATGTTTGGGCCTCATGTCGATGGCATGGTAGGCTTAGTAGAGAGAAATCCCACAGATCAATTGACTAATTAGTTACAACAATTATCGATTCAATAGACTATGACCAACCAAACTCCTAGTTTGGATGCCCCCATAACCCAAACATTAGATGTACATAGTGTGGAATCAACAAATCTCAAGGGTAACCAACAAACCGAGGGAAAGAGGAAATCTGAAAAAAAAGAAGGGTAAGGGAGAAAAGAAGGCCGCGAATAATGTTGGCAAGGGAAAAAATGAAAAGAGGAAGGTGAAGTTTCCGTGTAAGATTTTCATGGATGACCACTTGAGTCACCAATTCCCTCGGCTTGAAGAAGCCCAAAAGATATTGGCAGAACAACAGCTTGCCATGTTAACCAACCCTTTTCCACAAGGGAAAATTTTGGCTCAAGCTTCCTCATCCACGAACGCGCCTAGGGGAAATTAGGAAGCCCTTGCGCCTAATACTAAAAACGGAGCCGCAAACGTTTATATGATGAATTATGAAGCTCATATGCAGACCAAGGATCATAATTATAGAATTCCAGAATCTGCTGAGAAGGGAAAAGAAGGCTCCAACCGACTACCTCCTATTCAAATTCAGAAGACTGTGGGAGAAACTATGACCTGCATCCCTAAGGGTGTGTTTAACAAGGATTCTCACAACCCAAACCCAAGGGCCTCTTAAAATTACTCCAACACGGAGGATCTGGCACAAACACCTTGTGCAATGTCTACTCTGGAATCCTTCCATAGTTGCCCCTCACAGATGAAAGCATTGTTGTTTTCCTTGGGAGTGGTCGAGAATACCAACTTGGGATGTTTGTTTTTTACCCTATAGATTATAAACCTCTTCTTCCTCACCACATCTATTTTCGTATAGTAGTGGTGTATGCCACAAGATCATTGACACATAACATTTTACATATGGTGGTTGATGAGGGTGCCTCGACATGCGTGATGTTGTTGGCATATTGGAAGGCCATTGGCCAACCTGAGTTGTATTTGTTCCCCACGTTGTTAAACGCATTTGATGATTGATATTTTATACCACATTACATAATTCCTTCCTTCCCCATGTAGTTAGAGGGAAAAACCATGTGCGTCAAACTAGAAGTAGTCGATACGCCCCTAGACTACAATATTTTGTTAGGGCGGAGTTGGACCTACGTTATGGCAATGGTTGTATCCATCGTTTTTTGGGTCTTATGTTTTCCTCATAAAGGTCGGATAATAACCATTGATCAGTTATCCTTCTCCCATCACGACCCTTCATCAGGGGCATCCATGATCCCGATGATTGACAACTCGTAGCCAGGTGCTGTCAACTTAGGTGCCAGATTGTTTCTATATTTAATGGGGACTTTTGATTATCTATCGCCTGCTAATGATGTCAAGTTTGACTTGGCTGTCCCTGACCAACTGAAGGCTACGATATTTCAAGTCACATATTTTAGAACGAGTTACTTTAATGACCCATGGATTTTACCTTCCCCATCAACTTCAATGGAAGGGGTAGGGCATCTTGGAATGGCTATGCCCTTATCCACTATCGAGGTTGCATACATTATTGTCCAGCAAGCCTCAACCAACCCTTATTCAACTTCCCCACACGAGCTAGATCTTGTTCTCAATCCTATTTGAGCTCAAGAATCTTCTGCCACTTACGATCCTTTGGACTTATTATTTCCCTCTGACGAGGTGATTTTGGAGGAAATTATTGGGCCAGACAGACCTTGGGACGATCTTCACCACATATATTATTTCTTACACAAGATGAAGAGAATAGAGGCAGGAGAGTTCATTACGACCGTGAATGGAGATGCTCCTTGTTATTTTAACCCTTTGTCCATGCATGAAATTTATGTCAAGGGAAACATGGCAAGTATGGATAAATCAATTCCTATCTACATATCTAGAACCCCTGGCTTCGTGGAAAACATCTTCGTCGGAGTAGATTGTTCCCCCAAAGAAATTCAGATCTACATTGAGTTAATTAAAGAGTTTCACAACGTCTTTGCCTAGTCTTATGAGGATATGTCAAGCATTGACCCCCATATCATTGAACATGAGATCACAACTTACCTCAATGTTAAGCCTATTTGACATAAGCTTCGCCCAGTCAATCCTCGCAAGGGAGCGACGATCAAGGCTCAGGTAGAGAAACTCATTAAGGTTAGTTTCATCTATCTAGTGTAGTTGAGGGAATGGGTGTCGAACCCTATTCCTATCAACAAAAAGCAAGGTACGATCCACGTGTGTATGGACTTTCGTGATATGAACAAATTTTGCCAGAAAGATAATTTTCCAACCCCATTAATTGACCAGATTGTCGATGAATGTGCGGGTTGTGTGGTATTTTATTTTATGGACGGTTTTTTCGGGTACAACCAGATTTAGATCAAGCTCGAGGACCAATATAAAATGACATTTATTTATCCTTGGGGTACATTCACGTACATGAAAATTCCTTTTGTCCTTAAGAATGTTGGAGCCACTTTTCAACAGACCATGTCGTTTTCCTTCCATGACCTCAAGCACATAGTCGAGGCATATATCTATGATATGGCATCATGTTCTCGTAAGAGATCCGATCATCCTGCCCATTTACGATTTATCTTTGAGAGGTGTCACTACTATCAGATTCTCCTGAATATAAATAATTATAGTTTTTGCGTGACATCAGGATGCTTGTTACGTTTTATCGTGTCAACTAAAGGGATCATGGTCAATCTTCTGAAGGTTGAAGCTATAGTTCAATTTCCTCCCCCACGCAAAATCCCCCAACTTCAAATTCTATAGGGGAAACCCAACTTTCTTCAATGTTTTGTTGCCAACTATGTCGATATTACTAAAGTTTTTATGTGTCTCTTGAAGAAAGGGGTCCCATTCTGTTGGGATGAAGCAGCTCAATGCTCTTTCGAAGCATGGAAATGTGCTCTAACATCTACCCCTCTACTGAGTCCTCCGGATTATGGCAAGGATTTCTTGTTTATTTGGTTTCCGCAGAGTCTACTATTGGCATGGTCTTGGTCCAAGAGGATGAAACGCTCAAAGAACATGTTATCTACTATCTTAGCCGAGGCTTGGTAGGACCAGAACTCAACTACACACATGTTGAGAAACTTGCTTTGGCAGTTGTTCATGATGTCCAATGGTTCCATCATTACATCTTACTTCACAAGACCATCATCGTAGCTGTCGTGAACCCTTTTCAATATGTGTTAACATGACGAGTCATCGACGAGAAAATCAGTCGATGGATAGTCATCCTACAAGAATTTGACTTGGATTTTTTTTCGATGAAGTCTAAAAAGTCCTTTTTCTTTGTTGAACTAATCTCAGAACTTTTGGTCGAGAGTGGTAATATTTTTTCCAAAAAGTCACTGATCAATGGGGATCTTTTCCTTATTGCATCTTCGGACCTTTGGTATGGATATATGCTTGTGTATATTCATACTTTGAAGTGCCCATCTTCTGCTTCTCGCGATGAGCTTCGGAAAATATGCCATAAAACATGAAACTATATTATCTTCGATGATACTTTATATCGTCAAGGAGTGGATTGCATTATTCGTCGTTGTCTCACTCACGATGAGGAAAAAAATGTATTGAATGATTGTCACATAGGAGCATGTGGCAGACACCTATCTAGGTTGGAAACAACCTAGAATATTCTTCACGTTGGATAATTCTGGCCCTTGTTGATCAAAGATTGTGTAGAGGTAGTCAAGAAGTGTCACCCATGCTATATCTTCTCTCGGAAGATGCGGGCACACCCTTCTCCCATGTTTCCAACTATGGTTGTTGGTCCCTTCACCAAGTGGGGGATTTATTTTACTACATGCCACCCGGTTTCAGCTAGGGGGCATCGCTATATCATCGTAGCGGTAAACTACTTTACTAAGTGGGTCAAGGTTATGTCGACATTCATCAATGACGAGGAAATGACTACACTTTTAATTTTTAACCAGATTGTAGCCAGGTTCGGTATTTCGAAGGACATTGTCACAGATCATGGAAGTCACTTCCATAACTAGATGATGTCTGAATTAACATCAAAAGTATGGTTTAAGAAGGAACATTCATCGCCTTACTACCCACAAGAGAGTGGCCAAGTGGAGGTTGTTAATAAGTCTCTCAAGACTATTCTTCAGCAAACGATCAATTCGACCAAGTCAAATTGGGATTTGATGTTGTACTCGACACTTTGGGCTTATCGAATCTCAGTCAAGACTGCTACCATTTTTTCTCCCTTCCATATCGTCTATGGGATGGAGGCAGTATTTCCCATAGAGTGTCTTGACAAACAACGTGTCAAGTGTCAGTATGATCGGTTCGTCCGCCCTCGAGTTTTCTTCGAAGGTGATCTTGTCCTGGTCTATGACCAAGATAAAGATCCCTTGGGGCAGGCAAGTTCAAATCCATGTGGCTCGAATTGTTTATTGTTAAGAAAGTTTTAGAAAAGGGTGCCTATAAACTGGTTGATTTCAAGGGTAGCGCTTTATCGAAGCCTAGAAATGGGCTCTACCTAAAGAAGTATTACGCTCAGATTGGTCACCTAAGCGTGACTTATTGTATATAATGTATAGCTTTATTTATATAGTATTGTATTTTTGTTTTATGGATGTGTAGTTTATTGTTTTTCTTTTCACTGTGGCAGATATCAAGTGAATCTGAGGTCTATGTTGAGTTTGCAGACGGTGCTATCCGACACACTTAGAGGCTTGCTTCTGCAACCTAGGTGATATTTATACCTTTTGGTCAGTTGATGTCTTTTGGAGGTATTTTTTTGGGCGAAGCAACCAACAATGTTGTTGAGTATAGTGTCATAATAGAATTACTACATGATGCCTTGTCACATGGTATTTCTTACCTCCAGGTGTATCTAGATGTTCAATTGGTTGTGTCTCAGTTAAATGGAGTATCCCGTGTCTACGATCCCACCCTTCACTGATGATTCCTTAGGGTACGTCTCTTAGAATGTTATTTTGGTTATATTACTTATATTCATGTTCCTAGGATATCTAATCAACTAACTAATACATTGGCTAATCAAGTATTAGATTGGCATATTGCTCACACATGAAAGTAAAAGCACACACATACACGCACATGTAAATACATTTGTACAAAATGTTTATCCATAAGACAAAAAGATGTATATATATATAATAATGTGTCCAAAAAATAATGTCTTAAGTACAAAAGTGAGGCATAAAGCCTCAAATAGAGCCAGTATACATTGTTGGGCTCAATCCCTCACTATATAATAGAGTACAAAAGGTTCCCTTGGAACATATATGGTCTAGTACTAACTATGGCCTAGGCCTAGTGGCCCTAGTATAATGAGCTACGACGTTCACAAGATGCCAAAATAGCTGAACCCAAGTCCTGGGTACCCCTACAACATGTGGTTGCATGGTCGGGGGAAGGTCCTCTATCTCTGCCATCGACAGTGCATGAGTGAGAGTTGTCAGGTTCCTCTCTACGCATCGCAGTACCCTCTCAGCCTCTCTGGATGGTATTCCTCCTGCAAATACTCTTCCACCTGTTGTTGTTGGTTTGGCATCTGGTCGAGGATGACACTTGGTCCTGGAGAAGTCAGTTGGTCGTACCGATCTCACATCTATATATATGACAGATCATTGAGTTAGTACTTTGACATTACCATGAAAAGGTTAACATTTAAAAAATTAAAAATAAAATAACTTTAAAATGTATTTACCTATCTCTCTACACTCCTCGCCAAAGGGCATAGGCATATCAGGATCCCTCAGGAAACTAACCCCTGCGTAAGGGTAGTCCTCAATCATAGGAATTTGACGGGCCCACTAGTCAAAAAAATTGTCTTCAAAGGCCTCCTGTACCCTCCTCGCACCATGTCGAGGTACTAAATCTACCCACCTACATAATTTCGGAAAGGAGGCAATATGACCTTGTATTGTGTCCCTCATGCTAAGTGATCCAGAATCAGATCCAAGAGCTTGATGGGGCTTAGAAAGGCCTAAAAATCAAAGTTATCATAATGGCTTCAAAATGGACGTGTGCGTAGTCCTCGTTGATACGAACCCAATGCAACTTGAATGGGCTCAAACAAACATTGTATGCTCAATTTATGATGATCTGTTCGTTTTGCCAAACAAGCAAAAAAAATGTTGACTGTATAGTCCATACAGTGCCACGTGGTAGGTGACTCTACAGGTTGTACGTCCATACATCTGACGTGCCAGGAACAGTCAATGCTAATGTGGAAGCTTCTAGAGGTGACACATGGTAGGATGACTAGGCATATAGACGTTGACATGGACAGGTACAGAGGACCAGTCAGGGAGTGAAACGTATCATCCTTGCAGTGGTGACACGTGGCAAGGATGACACGTGGCACATCTGTACAGGTGATGTGGCACATCCGTACGACACATGGTAGTGACAGGTCTAGTGGTAGATATAGGTGGCAGACATTTGGTATAAAATTGGGCCAATGGGCATTCGACACGCGACAATGAACTCGATGAATGAGATGGTGCCACATGGCCCAGACATGGGCTGCCACGTGGCACCCAGGTATTGGTTGTTAGTTTCGTTTGGTTTGAAAAAAAAATTGGAGTTTGTAAGATTAGAACACTGGACCTCACCGAGCGCCAAACATTTACGTAGGTCGGGCTACCATCCTTCCTACCATGTCTCTTGTTAAACTATGTGATTAAACTGTTAATTAAAGTTGCATTTTGTTTTGGATGGAGGCGGAAAGGGCTGGGGAAAATCCCTAGCCTGCGGCTTTGTTTACCACTTGACCACCACATATAACCATAGCTACAATATTTAACACATGGTAGGATCCCACAGTTCCAGCTCGACTCCACATGGCTCTGGTGTTATTCCGTTATGAAGGCGCGATGGTTAAGGGTTTAGCTCGGTCAGTCGGGCTAGCTCGTCGACTAGGGGCTAAACCATGGGCTACTTTGTCGAGAGTCTACACCAGTTTGAGCATGTGGAGGTATGTGTAGTGGAAACATGGGTCACACCTGCGATCAAAGGCTAACGGGTAAGGAACTACACCTGATTTTTGGGCGCGCGGTTAGGATAAGGACACATGGCCTTTAATGTGACCAGGGGTTAAGGGCTAGGGGGCCAACACGTGGGAGCTTGGCCACATGGGATGAATTTATATGAGTAGGGACCTAGAAAAAGGGTATGCATCCAAATAATGTGGATAAAGTGGTTTATAAACTTTATTATAGTGATTTTTTTGGTTTATTAGCCATTTTTTTGAGATTTTGGCTAATATTGGGAGATATTGGGCCCTTTTTGAGGCCAAATATTGGGAGGAAGTTGGGAGATGGTTACCAAATTCATATCTATATAAACCAAGTCTTCTTAAGGCCATGGGAGTATAATTGATGGTTTATAACAGGTTTATGCTGCCGGATTGTTGAGCCAAATCCATTGTCATGCAGGGAAGCTATTAAGCAGCACACCTTTGCGGGCCATTTCTGGGAGCCTCGTTCATCCGATTTGGGTGATGTCAGTTTTGATGGGTTCATGAGATCCAATATAACATGACTAGATCATTTTTGTAACCCTTTGGCACTATCATGATGTACTTGTAAATCTTCGAACAGAAATAAGCAAAGCCCACTGAGACAAGGCCCAGAGACG
Organism: Picea engelmannii; assembly: GCA_009831015.1. Lineage (NCBI taxonomy): Eukaryota > Viridiplantae > Streptophyta > Pinopsida > Pinales > Pinaceae > Picea > Picea engelmannii. The sequence continues at coordinate 215,805 of ML779508.1, read as the reverse complement.
TAGGCGAGATTGTCGAACTCCATTATCACATTGGTGTTATGGTTTGTTGTTGTTTATGATTTATTTTAGATCTGAATATATGTATATGACTGTCATAAATCCTTCATATATTCTTCCTCTTTCTTTACGATTCCTAATTGGTCAATAAACACATGCATAATAACTCAACCATAGTCATGTAAAAGATCTTTTTCGGATCAAGTGGTATTAGAGCTAGTTGACATTTGGAATTTGAGTTTGCATGTTAACCAGGGAAGAGATAATCTCAAGGGGGGAAATGGGATCTACAGGAGGAATTTCTCGAGATGAGAAGGAATTCATAAATTCGGTGTTTTCCATGGTTGAGATGGTGAACGTGTTGTATGAAGACTACTTGGAACAAAAGAGATCGCTTCAAGAGAAAGCTTCAAAGAACAACAAAGGCAAAGAAGGATTGAAGGAAGTTCCTTCTACATCTATTTCAGAAAACATCTCTGAGGTATGCAGTGAAGGTCACTCATCAAATTCTCCTTGTTTCCATCAAGACGGTTTTGGTGATTTTGAAAAACATACAAGAGGTATAGGTTTGAGATTGCTAACCAATATGGGTTATGAAGGAAAGGGCCTTGGAACTGAGGGCCAAGCTATCATTAATCTAAGGTTGTGGAAAGGCCTCGATATTTAGGATTGGGATATGGTGAAGTGGATATTGGAGCATCCTCCAATATGGGTTCCAAAACTTCGGAAGCAATTAATGCTTCACATGGTCAGCTTAAGACATTGCAGGAACACTTCACAAAAACTAATGGCGCATCACTCCAGGATTGTGATAGTGAATGCAAGTCATCTCCAAAGAAAAGTAAAGATCAACATGGAAGGTATAATGGTCATAATTTTACCAATTCTCTTTTTCATTATAAATCACATAATCACGTAATCCGAAACTTGTGGAATATTTATCCATGTACTTATTGTCGTTCACCCAAGCATTGTGTTGCCAAGTGTTGTAAGAGACAAACTTTGTATAGGAAACCTATGTTGACCAGGAAGGGAACATGACATAAAGACTCAACTCCACAACGAAATAAAGAGAAGGGTAAACAGGTATGGATGCCAAAAACTCAGTGCACTTATTGCAACAGGAGTGGACATCAAAAGGCTAGTTGTTAGAAGCTTAATCTAGAGCTTCATCTAAGGAAGGACAAAAGGATTGTGCAAGTAATCACAAAGGAATAAATATTACCATCGAAGCAAGAGGAACACCGTGAAGGAAAGAAATCAACCACTTGGTTTTTCCAAAAGTGGATGTCATAACTTCATTGTATTTTGCTTCCATTAATGTAATCACAAAGGTTGAAATGATGACATGTTATAACATCATTTTTTTTACAACATCATGTTTTGTTTTCTTCATTATGAGTATGTAATCAGTCAAAGTCCCTTTTTGTAACCTTTTGGGGACCAAAAGGTCCGTAGTGGGGAGGTGTGATCCAGAATCGGATCCAGGAGCTTGATGGGGCTTAGAAAAGCCTAAAAACAAAAGTTCTCATAATGGCTTCAAAACAAACGTGTGCATATTCCTCGTCGATACAAACCCAAAGAAACTTGAATGGGCTCAAACAGACGTTGTATACTCGAGTTATGGCGATCTGTTCATTTTTCCAAACAGACAAAAAAATGCTGACAGTACAGTCCGTATAGTCCCACGTGGCAGCTGACTGTATATGATGTACGACCATACAACTGAGATGGTAGGCATGGTTAGCTCTAACATGGAAGCTTCTAGAGGTGACACGTGGTAGGCTAACTAGGTGTACGAATGATGACGTGGACAGGTATAGGGGACTAGTCAAGGAGTGACATGTGTCACCCTTGCAGTGGTGACACGTGCACATCCGAATGACACATGGAATTCACAGTTGCAGTGGTAGGTACAAGTGATAAACAGTTGGGCCAATGGGCTTTCGACATGCGGAAATGAACTCGGCGAATGAGGTGGTGCCACGTGGCCCAAACGTGGGTTTCCATGTGGTCACCAAGTATGGGTTGTTAGTTTCATTTGGTTTGCAAAATCTTTTGGAGTTTTTAAGATTCGAACACTAGACCTCACCAGGTGCCAAACCTTTGCGTAGGCCAGGATACCATCCTGCCTATCGTGTCTCTTATTAAACTATGTGATTAAATTGTTATTTAAAGTTGCATTTTGTTTTGGAAGGAGGCAGAAAGAGCTGGGGAAAATCCCTAGCCCGTGACTTAGTTTACCACTGGACCACCACATATAACCATGGCTACAATATTTAACATATGGCATGAGCCCATGGTTCCAGCTCAACTCCACATGACCCGGGTGTTATTCTATTATGTAGGCGCAGTGGTTAAGGGTTAGCCAACCAGGGGCTAAACCTTGGGCTACTCTATCGGGAATCTACACCAGTTTGAGTGCGTGGAGGTATGTGTAGTGAACACATGGGTCACAACTACGACCAAAGGCTAACAGGTAAGGAGCTACACCATATTTTTGGGCGTGCATTTAGGATATGTCCACATGGCCTTTAATGTGATCGGGAGTTAAGGGCTAGGGGGCCAGCGCGTGGGCGCTTGGCCACATGGAATGAATTTATGTGACCAGGGGCATAGAAAAAGGGGCTGCACCCAAATAATGTGGATCAATTGGTTTATAAACTTTATTATAGTGATTTCTTATGGTTTATTAGCGAGTTTTTGGATATTTTGGCTAATATTGGGAGATATTGGGCCCTTTTTTAGGCCAGATCTTGGGAGGAAATTGGGAGATGGTTACAAACTTCAGCTCTATAAAAACCAGGCCTTCTTGAGGCCATGGGAGGACAAGTGGTGGTTTAGAATATGTTTATACTTCCGGATTGTTGAGCCAAAGCCATTGTCATGAAGGGAGCTATTGAGGAGCGCACCTTTGTGGGCCATTTATGGTAGCTTCGTTGATCCGATTTGGGTGCCATCAGTTTTGATGGGTTCATGAGATATGGTAGAACACGACTAGATCATTGTTGTAACCTTTTTTCACTATCATCATGTAATTGTAAATCTTTAAACAAAAATAAGCAAAGCCCACTGAGACAAGGCCCAGAGACGTAGGCGAGATTGCCGAACTCCGTTATCACATTGGTGTTATGGTTTGTTGTTGTTTATGCTTTATTTCATATCTAAATATGTGTATATGGCTGTCATAACTCCTTCATATCTTCTTCCTCTTTATTTAATCTTCCTAATTGGTTAATAAACACATGCATAATAACTCAACCATAGTCATGTAAAATATCTTTTTCGGATCACTAAGGCTTGACACTCTCTTGAAAAAGAAAGCACACAACACAGTCTCGAACCTGAATTTATTGTTTGTTCTTCTTCGACATTCAGTCAAATGTTTTTCCATATATGTGAGGATTCTAGTGCTCTAGTAAAAAATGGTGGCATCTAGACACTGAGTTGTACAATGCATATGTGCACGTGAATCTTGATGAAGTGTTGCAGATACCGTGATTTTCCCAATCATGTAAAGTACTATTTGAAGATTGAGGCTTTTGATCTTATGAATTTTCACCTAAGATCCTTATTTCTCAGTGCCATCCTCACAATACATCCAAATTTAACCTTCTATGTTGAGTGGTCCTCGAGGAAATTTCCTCAAGTTGACGAGTTCCCCCCTCCTAGAGAGGCCGGTCAAAAAGTAGATATCCTTCGTCATCACAGTAAATGATTGTCCCTCTAGCATGAAGGCCTCTACATATAGATGTCAATACTCTATCATATGGCTTAGTAGCTTTGATTGTGCCCTCATGAATGGACACTGAAAGAATTTCCACATACCACACTACTTAAGCATGGCAATGGCCCCTGGATCCTCCTCTACCAAGACATCTAACTCCTCATGTTCTCTCTCTCGCCAGTGAACATACATCCTACTGCAAAAACATTTGTGAGGTTAGTCTTAAAGAGATGTACACGGGCTGAATTTAATACAGTCATGTATGTATGTGGCCTAAGTATTACTTTTCCCACGTACATATGCGTGTTGAGCATGGAAAACCCACATACATGTAGGACCGACCTTTTTACTAGGGAGCGTAACCTCTAAACAATAAAATAAGAAATAAATAATGAATGAAAAGGATGAGAGAGGTCCTTTGTACTTACTTGGTTCAAGTTTGAAGATCTTTCGTCTACCATAGCTCCTTGAATTCACATTTCAAAGAAGAGGGTTTTTTGGCTTTTTGGTTATTTTGCAATTTGCAACGGTTAAAATGAGTTGTCCACCTCTTTTATATACTTTTTTGGATCTTTGTGCCCCAGTTTGGTCCTCTTTTTCCCTATTCTTGGCCCGATGGGTACTTGAGTTTATTTTTGAGAGATTTTTGGGTTGTTCTAATGAACTTTTTCTTTTGGTTTGGTGTTTTTGTGAGACGGGTTACACTCACATCATCCTGTGGTAAAGTTTTTTTTTCGACATTTGCATATAGGTTAGGTTCTCATCACCTTACATCTTGCATATTGTTGACTTTTTTCGCTTTTCCATAGGATCAATCCCACCGAAGAGTGACACATAACCTTCTATGTTTCTTTAGAAGTGTCGTAATTAGGTGGTAGATCCTTCCTCTACATGGATGCCCTAGGTAAATCCTTTGCTTCATTTTGGTGTCCATGCTGTGAGTTTTTTCCATAGGCTTGGTAGTCCTTTTAGTCCCACCATTATTGTATATCGAAGCCCCATTCTTCTTTATATTTTCTGGCTCATGCCTGAGGGACTCCCTATGGGCATGATTTGTTGTCTTTCAAGCTCGCTTAAACTTTGAAAGAAACATCTAACAAGAGATTATTTATTATTTTCGGTCTCGTTTGGATTACTTAAGAAAAGAAGCTCCCCTGGAGTCTTCTTTAATCCCTTTCTAGACTCTCTAAAATTGAAAATATTTATGAGCGATCTTGTTTCCCTTCACTCTCATAAAACTAAAATTTGAAGGCACATCTATTTAGCGGTAGTTTACCCCTTTTTCGGTCCGAACAGTTAATTTACAAAAAAAGGTATGCCCTAGGAGCTTTAGTTCACTAGGAGAGTATTCTCAGGCATAAGTTTAACCCTTTTTCAAGCCAGAGGGACTAAATTTTCAAAAAAAGGGCCATTCTCCCTTGTTTTGGTTTATCACTTTTTCAGGCCTTGGAGATTATCTACGAAAAAGGAACCCCCTTGGAGTCCATAGTTAAGCTCTTTTAAGACTCCCTAAATATGAAAAGATCTACGAGTGACCTTGTTCCTTTCACACTCATTAATAGGTCTAGAAAGAATAACTATTTATCATAATTTTAACCCATTTTCCGACCAATAGATTATCCAAGAAAAAGGTATGCCTCAGGAGACATGTCTCGCCAATAGAGTTCTACTAAGTTATATTTTACACTTTTTCGGGCTAAGGAGACTAAACTTAGAAAAAGGTTGTAAATCCATAGTTAAGCTCTTTTCAGACTCCTTAAAATTGAAAATATAGTTGAGTGATCTTGTCTCATCCACACTCGTTGAAATGGTTTTGAAGAGACATCCTTTTGGTATAAGTTTAACCCTTTTTCGAACTGACTGGACTAATTACGAAAAAGGAACATTCTGGAGTCTTAGTTTAGTGATTTTCAGACTCTCTAAACATGAAAAACCACCGAGCTTTCCTTCTCTGGGATCGTAAAACTTCACATAGAAGGAGTCTTGTTGTGTTATACTTTATCACATCGCATGTCTCATCCTTGTGTCTTTTTCCTAATGTCGAATTCATGTTGCTATTAACTGAACCATCAAAGCATTCCTTAATTGCAATCCTTGTAGCACTTTTTCCCTCGTGATCTGACACCTTGACCCATGGAGGAATTTTCACGAGTGTCTTTATCCTACACATGTCTCATTGCACTAAGCATAAGTATGTTCCATCGACTTGGAACTAGTTTTCTTGCCCGTGACACTCGTTCCTCCTTTGTAACGTAGATTTTTTTTTTTCAAGCTCGTTAAAAATTTGAAAAAGACAAAAAAATCAAATATTCCAAAAAGAGGGGAATGGATACACATTCTCTTTTATTGGTAGCAAGATAGTTTCCCTTGGACAAATCACATCCATCTCTTTGTTCACGAAGCATTGGGATCTAGTATGACCTTAGGAAGTTATTCTCATTACATAGAGCTATGTCCTTCTTTGTTTGGTTACTCTTCTAAACATATGGAGAGTTTGTGGTGCCTCCTGTATCACAGACTTATGTCAATAGTATGTTGCCTGAGTCTCATTATTTTGTTGTGATTTTTTCCAAGGGAAGTTTTATCCAACCTAAGTCGGCCATTCTGCAGTTGATCTCTTTACCTTCATGACTTGGCCATCCCGAGAGTCCAGTCAAGCTTGGATTCAAAATCAATGAAGTTATGGACCTGGTGATCGAGATCCTCTAGTTTTTCCACGACAGCATGCCAAAGACCTCATGGTAGTGAGTCTTACACTCCTATTGGACTCCTACCTGAGTTTTGAAGATATTGAAGTTGTTGCTCGAGCTATGAAGGCCTCATTGTCAGCCACATATGTCGATGCTTCTTGAAGATGAATATCATATTGTACTTGTATATCTTGAGATGATCTTGAGATGTAGATCCATTGTGTATTGTTCACGGCTACACCTTATACATACATTCATATTTTGTCTCGTAGTCATATATGACATGGATCTGCAATGTACTTGATTCGTAGCCATGCTTAGTTCATCTTGAGCATGGGTATGCTCTCCTCAGAGATATTATCATTATTTTGTAGATAACATGCTCATGAACAATCGTCTTGGGCTCAATCAACTCTGTGCCTTCCCACTGTGTAAATATATTGTAATGCATTTTAGCCATCAATTTCTCTTCTAACCTCACACATTAGGGGGCATCTGTTATAGTCCAAAATGCCATATGTGTGCATACAAGACATTGGACCATCCATTTGCATACTTTGCCAAAAATACTGTTGAGGATTCCTTCTAAAACACCATTTTTTGGATAGTGTATGTGCCCTGTTGCACTAATAGCCTGCGTACACATGTGTGCTACATGCTAGTTATCCCATGTACACACGTGTGTTGCATGCTAGTTAGCCCACGTTTACCTCCAAAAGTTGCAAAAAATATAAAATTGTGCGGAATTCAACGAAGTTTATGGGCTAGGGAGGGTTTCCTAACCATTTTACCCCTTGTAGCCTGTCCCTAAACTGAATAACCATCTTTTTCTAATATAAAAAGCAGGGATGATTTTAAGGATGGAAATTTATATTAAAATTTAGAAAGGTGGGCTAATATTACTAGTCCTTAATATGAAAAATGTAAAATGTTTGGCGATAGTTTTGTAAAAATATTAAATTTCTAAGCATTTTATATAGTTTCTATAGATGTTTGGTGATTTGTAAGGAAAAACAATTTCATTCTATGGAATTTGGGCAAATCATTTTTAGAAAAAATGGAAATTGGCGAATCATTTTTTGGGAAAAAACATGGAAAATTAGCCCATTTGCGAAATTTAGCCCCTAAAATCATCTATGATAAAAAGAGGTCTTGGGGAGTCATTTATGAACATGAGAAACAGAATAAGAAAACTATGCCAAAATCCATTACCTTTCTTAGCCCAACATTTGCATCTCATTCTTAGTTTTAGCCTCAGTCTTCCCCTCCAACCTTTCTCCTTATGCAACCCTTCCTCCTTCCCTTGGTGATATGTTGGTTGCGAGAAGCTAATGTGGGATTGATGCACTTGGAGCCGTGACAGAGGAGCCTGGACTTGGTTCATGGAGCAGTTGCCAACAAAGTTTGTAACCCTTTTTATCTTTAAATTGAATAAAAGAGTTTATCCTTGTCGCAAAACCCTATGTTTATACGTTCTTGTTAATTTGAGCATTCATAGATATGTTTAGACTTTTAAAGTGATTATTGGAGATCGTATATGTTGTTGCATTGTATTCCTAACCCATTGCAGATCAACTTTGGGAGGATATATGTGATCTAGGAGACGACAACAAGCGAAAGAGGTCTACACCAACCATAAGGACTAAAGGTGCACTCATTAAATCTCTCTTTCCTTTCTCTCTCATCACTTAGTTTAGATGGTTTTGGGGTAGATTAAGGGTAGATCAGTCTTTTAAGGGATTTATCGCTCTGTCTATTCATTAGACCCAGTTTAGGGGGATTTTTCCCCTAGCACCTTCTTATAAAAAAGGGAGGGGGGTTGTTTGATTTATGTATATCATATTTTGAAAAAATAAATAAATAAATAAATAAAATTTTGTTTTATTTATTATTTTGGAATTTTCGATAAATTTAAAAAATAAAATGTGTATATATTACCATACATATATGTAAAACTATATGTACATTGGAATAGGTTATATATATATATATATATATATATATCACATATGATTATGTGATTTTGTTATTATTGTTAATATGAGTACTTTAATTATTTATTTATGAGTAATTAGTGTAAGTTGTGATTATTACGATGCATTAATTGTAAATTTAAGGATTAATGATTTAAAATTTATGTTAATAGGTTTGACCTATGTTAATGGGTTGTTAGGCTCGTCCTTATTGATCAATTTTATGTTTAGATCACAATTTGTTTTTTATAAGAACTCAAAAGGTCAATACTTGTTAATAATGTAAGTTAGACTAATTAGTGAGAGAGTTAGTAGCTTACCTGAACAAAGTTACCAAGCTTAGAGGATTTTGACCCTGAACTTTAGCCACTTACCTTATGAGAGTAATGTTTGTTTATAGACAAGTAAAAAAAAAACCTTACACCTGACCCTACATTTTCAAGTATAAGTTTGAGTAAAGTGTTGAATGCCTTAAACCCTTTCCTAATAAGCATTGGTTGGATGAAGATTAAGTATTCAAGATGGCAAGAACTCAGAGAAATCGAGGTCAGGGGGTATCATCGCAAGGACCACCAACTTCGGGGCCACCACTGCCATCGCCTGAACTAGCTCTCATATTGCGCTCCTTAGAGGCTATTAATGAGATCTTAAAGGGGTGTCAATAAACATATGTGGAAGTGGAACCCCCACCATATGGAGTGGCTAACCCAGAAGCGTTGAGGGACTCAAAGGGAGGACCTCCACTGAGGACATCACCAGAGAACTACATAAAATAAAACTCCCAGAGTTTGTCGAGGGTTGTGCAGGTGAAAGTGTTGAGGCATGGTTGGAAGGAATGACATGATGTTTCTCCTTGAGAGACTATGCTTCTATGTCAAAATTGAATATAGTGATCTTTCAGTTGAGGGACAGTGCCTTGAACTAGTGGAGTAATTTGGAGAGGCAATTTCACCTTACCCCAGACACCGTCTAGTGGGAAATTGTTTAAGGAAATATTTGCATGCATACTATGAGGAACATCAGGTAGGATCATTTCATGCTCTAGTTCAGGGAAACAGAACTGTGGAAGAGTATGAAATCAGATTCATGGATTTAGTAAAACATGTATCATACATGGATATTGATCAATGAAAAGAAGAATGTTTTGTGTACAAGTTAAACCCTAAGATAAGGGTCATGGTTCATATGTGGAAAACATCGCCAATGGCTGAAGCAGTTGAAATTGCTTGTTATGCAGAAGAGAATATGAGCTTAAATGGAGGCATGAGATCAATTATTCCACATCAGCCTAGAATCATGGGGAAGGCCCCTAGGACCTTCTCAAGGGGAGGAATCTCTAGGCCACCTCCTTATGGAAATAGAGTCGCACCTAGAGAAGTTGCAACATGTATTTCAATGGCAATGAGTTCAACATCCCACTCATGAACAATGACACATGAAAGTACATGCAGATAGTAGGGGCAGTGGTTAGAGGGGAAGTAACTCATTTCAGAGGCCTTCATAGGGAAGTGTGCAAGTTCCACCCCACATTACTTATTGGGGGTGTAGACGACCACATTACCAACTTGACTTCCCAGAGTCATAAGCAGGATTTGTGCATAGAGAAGGAAAGGCATCGATGAGAAGGGAAAGTAGTAGCCACTAGATTTATGCAACGATTAATAACCATCAATAAGAACATCAATCCACTGTGGTTGTGTCATCAAGTATGATAAATCATGTCAATGTTAAAATTTTATTTGATTATAGTGCTACAGATAGTTTCATTTCACCTTGGGCATTAGAAAAGTGTGGGTTGACAGTCTACGAGCATGATCACTTCAAACAAGTAAAGATGACTTCGGGGGAAAACAAAGTGGTAGGAGCTAGCTTTGATAATTTTCTTATAGATCTAGGAGTGTGTACTACTAGGTTGAAGGTGTACGCCACTGCTTTAGGGGACATGTCACCTAATCATTGGGATGGACTGGTTAGAATTTCATCGAGCTTTGGTAGATTGTTTCACTAAAAGGTTGCTTTGAGTAGATGATGAAGGAAGGTCAGTAGAGATCCATGGTGTATGGAGGAAGGTGTCTCTATGCTTTATATTGAAAATGAAGGTTAAACGTTGCATGAGTCAAAGTTGTCGATTATATGTAGCGGAAGCAATCAATGAAGGGAAATGAACCTCTATGGATCAATATCCGATTTTGTTGGAAATTAAGGATGTTTTTCCAAAAGAATTGCCAAGGTTTCCTCCTAAGAGGGAGCTTGATTTTACCATCGAGCTAAAACATGGTGTGGATCCAATTTCCAAGACACCATATAGGATGACGGATCCATAAATTTGTGAGTTGTAGATGTAGTTGAAGGAACTACTTTACTTAGGGATGATAAGGCCAAATTTTTCACCTTGGGGGGCACCAATAATATTTGTAAAGAATAAGAATGGTTCCTTGCAACTGTGTATATATTATAGGGACTTGAATCATGTTACAGTGAATAATAGGTACTCAATACCATAGATAGATGATCTCCTTTATCGGATCAAAGGAGCAACAATTTTCTCAAAAATCGATCTACGATCAGGGTATCACTAGTTAAGGATTAAGGAAGGTGATATTACTAAAACCTCCTTTGAACTCGATTTGGACGTTATGAGCTCATTGTAGTGCCTTTTTGTTTGACCAGTGCACCAACAGTATTCATAAGCTTCATTAATGGTGTATTTTGAAATTACTTAGACCACTTTGTGCAGGTATTTCTTGATGTTATCCTCATTTATTCAAAGAACGAAAGAGAACATGAGGAACACTTGCGAGTGTTGTTGTCATGCCTTAGAGAGAACAAGTTGTATGGAAAGTTATGAAAGCTCTATTTCTTCTAGAAAGAGATTCACTATATGGGTCATATCATTTTGGGAGAAGGGATTTTTGTGGACCCGGAAAACTTGAAGGCCATAATGGATTGACCAGTACCGAGAAATGCTCTTGAGGTGAGAAGCTTCATTGGGCTAGTTGGTTATTATCGAAGGTTTGTGGAAGGATTCTAGAGGATTGTGAAACCCATGACCACCTTGCAGCGCAAGGGGGTCAGGTATGAGTGGAAAAATGAGTGTGATGTTACACTCATCCAACTTAAGAGGTTACTAAATAGTGTGCCAATTCTACGAGTTCCAGATATGGAAAAATACTTCACATTCTGCATGAATGCCTCAAAGAAAGGATTAGGGCCTTGCTAATGCAAGATGGGTGAGTGACAGTGTATGCATCAATAAAGTTGAAGCAACATGAGGATCTTACACTAATCATGATTTCGATCTGGTGGTTGTAATGCTAGCTCTAAATCTTTGGATGCATTATCTAGTGGGGTGAAGTTTTGAGCTCAAAATAGACCATGAAAGATTAAAGCATCTCTTCACTCAAAGGGATCTCAATGCTAGGCAGATGCGATGGAGTGAGTTTATGAGTGAGTACGATTTTGGAATTTCATACATCAAGGGAAAGGAGAATGTGGTCACAGATTCCCTGAGCAGAAGGCCACATATCTTCTCGTTGGTGCCCTTAAAGGTTAATTTGAGGGAGCGAGTGTTGGGGAAAATTCTTGTAGATAGTTGGTATTTAAAGGTTACTTCATCCCTCCAGAGTGGAAGGTAATTAGAGATAAAGTATGAAGGATATAGCCTTAAAGAAAATTGATTATTAAGATATCATGGAAGGATTACATCCCAGAGGGTGGGGATATTCGAAGAATCATATTCAAGGAATCCCATAGGGCACTTTACTGTGCACATCCCGATGTGAAGAAAATGTACACAGACATGAAGAATATTTTATTCTGGGTATAAATGAAGCGTGATGTAGTCCATTTCATTGCCAAGTGGCTTGAGCGTCAGCAAGTGAAGGTTGATCATCACCACTCGATAGGTCTCATACAACCACATGATATTCCTATGTCTAAGGGGGAGGTCATTTCTATGGATTTCATTGTGGGATTTCCACTAGCATCACTGAGGCACAATGTCATTCTTGTTATAGTTGATATGTTGACCAAGAGTGCTCATTTTATTCTAGTCAGAGACATTTATGATGTTACTGATGTGGCACGTGTTTTTATAAGTGAAGTCATATTTCTGCATGGATTAACCAATAAGATCATTTCCAATAGGGACTCTTTATTCACATCTAGGTTTTGGACAAGTTTGTAGTCAACATTGGGGACTCAGCTAAACTTAAGCACAACATATCACCCTAAAAAAAATGGGAAAATGGAAAGAGTAAATCAAGTTATGGACGACATTCTTAGGATATATGTTATGGATAATCAAAACCATTGGGAGAAGTACCTATATTTGGTAGAGTTCACCTACAATAATAGTTTCCACAACTCAATTGGAATGTCACCCTATGAAGCTCTGTATGGAGGGCCATGCAGGACACCATTGAGTTGGGAAAGGTTAGAAGAGTGAGTGACAGTAGGGATGGAATTGATTCAAGAGATGGAGGATCAGGTGATTCAGATTAGACAACGATTAAATGAGGCACTAGATAGACAAAAAAATTATGTTTATGCACACAGAATTGACCGAAGTTATAAAGTGGGAGATCAAGTGTTCATTCATATCAGGCCTAATAAGAGTACCATTCGGTTTGGGAAAGGGACAAAGTTGTCGCCTCGATTTATAAGACCGTTTAAAATCCAATAGAGAATTGGACATGTTTCCTATCGCCTTGTACTACCATCCCACTTGCAAAAAACTCATTATGTTTTTCATGTATATGTTCTACGACATTATGTTGTTGATGAATATCAAAATCTAAATTGGAAGGAATTGCAGGTCTTGGACGTGGGAATCACCATGGTCAAACCATTATTCATATTGGACCATAGGGTTTGATAGCTCAGGAATCGTTTGGTATACCAAGGTAAGGTCTAGTGGGACAAGTATATCCCAAGATATACTATTTGGGAGGATGTCAAGATCTTATGAAGAGATCATCCCTCACTTTTTTGACCACCTTAGGACTATGTTTCTCGAAGGATGGGTGTATATAATGACCCATTTTGACTTAGAAAACTAGAACTACTTATGGTATAGTCATATTTTTATTTGCTTATGATTTGTGGAACATTGATTACTTGACACTTTAAATTTTGGACATATGCACCTATGTGAATGTCAATACTAGGAATGTTTATCGTTATGTTATTTATGATGGATATTATGCCACCTTTTTCTAGCTTAAAATTTTGAATTTGAAAGATATTGGTACATGGATACCAAGTTAATGATATGGTTGAATGCAATTACATGTTAATAGTTTATGGATATGCATGAGTATGTGTTATAACTAACCTCCAGATTAATGGGCTATGAAATAGCCAAGGTATGATGGTAATAAATAGTATATGTTGTGAACATTGACCAAGAAACAATATGGTATGGATCTTTGCATGTTAAATTATGTTGGTTAAAATACATTTCTATAATATGTGGGCAAGTGCAAGTCTTTCAGGTAGAGAGACTCCCTGAAACTGAATATACGATGACAAAATACTAGCAACACAATGCCACTGTATGGTCCATGATAGCGTGTTGACCCTAGTTCTATCAGGATGGGCGGAGGTATTTTCCACCGTGTATCCTCTGAAACCTGGAGTCATAGGAGGACAATATCAAATCACGCTCCCCTAGACATGTGATGATGACTGTCAGTTTCCTACTAGGGAAGCTTGGTCAAGGTAGTTGACACTTCCGCTTACGGGTTCTATCTGGAGTTAGATCAATATAGTTGACGCTCTAGGATAGTCCAGCAAAGGAAGGATAGGGATGGAAGATGGAAGAAGGTTAGGGAGGCAGGATGATTAGAAGTAGTTGAGAGTGTGTGGGGTTTTAATCTTATAGCATAAGTGTTTGATTTTCTCTTGCTTGAAAAAAAAATTCTTAACTGAATTACAATTATCTAGGTAATTGTTACCTTGTGCTAAATTATTATAATTAAGGATTCTTCAAATATTGTAAAAGGTTGATTTATTCTTTATGAAGTTAACTGCATTTATGATTGGGTTGGAAGCATACATGAATTGCATTAGATGTGTTAATTGTTTCCATTAGTACACGCACATGTTTTGTATGTGCTAGCTACGCATACATGCCTTGTGCATGTACACTATTATTTATGAATGTTTAAATTAACAATGTGCATATCTGATCTAGATGCATGAATCATGTTATTATTCTCCTTGCATTGTAACTTACCATAACTTTTGGATGAAGTTTCTTGAAGGGTGGGTGTATGTAACACCCCCAATTATATTAATTAATGATTTGATTAAGTAAGGTAAATTAAGTTATTAAGGTATTAAAAGTTAATTAATTGATTAAATCATTAATTTATCTAAGTCAATTAATTATTGAACTAATTATATTTTATCATTTATTTATTTTTCCCTTTTGAATTAAGAAATGTAACATCAAAAAAATTGACTATTTCATGTGTTTTAAGGGTAGGTACGAATTTATGACAAAGGATAAGGTAAATGGGACATTGATTATGGAGGGGATTCGAGAGGAGGAGGATAAGAAGGGGGGAGTGGGACTTGGAAGGGGGGAATTATTTTTGGGAGGAAGAGGAAGCAAAGAGAAATTGGGGAGAGAAGGAAAACGTTTTTTAGGGAAAATTGTTGAGTTTACAAGTGGACTGGTGTTCTTGGGATTTTGGGCTCGGGGGCTAGGAAATCTGATTTCCTGGAGCTAGGGAGTGAAAGGGGATTTGTTCCTAGCTAGTTGGGAGGAAACAATTTCAGTTAGTTTCAACAGAACAAGGCACACAACAACAAGACAAATCAGACAACAATAATCATGACAACCTTCTTCTTCAAGAGGTAAATTATAAATTTTGCTTCTGCTTGAATTAAATTTCAATATGTATTCATGAATTTATTGTCATGTAAATGAATATTAGTCTTATTGTCTTGTTAAAAAAAAGAGAGATAACTTAGATCTCAAGCAATTAGATTGTCAACTAGAATACAACTTCAAGTTTAACTATGAAGCCCTGGGTAGGGCACTACACCTCATCACCCCTTCATGTTTCTTCCCATCTCTTACATGTGCCACCTTCATTAATACCATTGTTATTAACTATATTCTAAAAACCATCTCAACTATTTCAATATTTACATATTTTAATTATTGGAGGTTGACATAAATGTTCACAAGAACAAAACAATATTTTTTTCACTACTTTGTTTTATAGGGAGGGAGGGGTATTAATAGGTATGCAACTATGAAATTCTATGTAAGTAATAAACCATTAAGAGCATGTAAAATTGAGTTAAAGGCTATTCACCCGATTGTATAAAATTTCCTCTAATCGATTCCTGTCTCCTCCGATGCTGCCATGAACACAAAGAACATAAACATCATGAGAAGAACAATGATTTTATGATTAATTTCTAACTCTCTAACTCCAACATCCTTCAAATCCCAAGGTTGTGAGTTGTCTTCTACTCTATGTACATTGTACATATATTTATAATTACAGCAGTTGTCATATAAACTTATGTGCATGGACAAAATGAATAATGTCAAATGATTTGAATTGAAAAATTGCAAGGCAATGAGAGAATCGAGAAAAAGAGAAAATGACCCAAATGAAAGAGGGAGAACAAAGGTTAATAAAGTAGCATAGAATTCTTAGTGGTAGAAAAAGGTGTCTGCGGTAGATGATTTGTAGGAGAATTCCAACCCATGCTCGAATCTGACTGCCCCATGACCACTACGGAAAAAAAATTCCCCTTCTAGTAATTCCCCACAATGTCTCTTATGAAGAATAAGGGGCCTGACTTAGAGAAACTAGACAAAAATGGCCATTATCGGAATAAACAATGAGGTTTTATGTATTGCAATTTTTACGTGAGTATCTCTAAATATTTGTGAGTATGAATGATTTCTTCCGCATTTAGTACTATGGATTTGGGGTATAAACATGTGGTTCACCTTTCCAACTGCATGTCACTCTTGCATGTTGAACCATGGATCTTCTATGTGGTTGTAAATTGCCATGCAACTTTACAAATGCCTATGTGGTTCATTGTGTGGTGGCCTGGAAGCCTAAGCATCAATAAGATTGGCCCTCCCATTGTAGGACACTTGCACGATTGCATATGATTATATACCTACCAGTTGGTCACCCTCTAACTAGGGTGTCATTAAGTATCGTGTCCTCGTATTTCATTTTTTTGACACAATTGTCTTTCCACATATGTGTTACAAGATGATCCACTAAATTTTTATATGTATGATAAGTTATGATTGTTGAATGGGCTCTCACCTAATACTACCATCCCATCATTGTTGTTTTTGTAGTAAGCATATGGAAGGCATGAAAATCTAGTGTGTGTGAGTTCATGTGCAGTGCTCATATAATGAGTCAATTACATGAGACAAGAAGTGTGTTTATTTGGTGATGTCCATTGGGATTTTTTAGAATTATACCCTTTGACTCCTATTCTGCATTAGAACTAGAACTGATAGAGGAAGTTTTCAAAATGAAAGTGGAAGGTTTTCCTTGCCTTATTTGGGAGTCTAAACTAAAATCCACCAAAAGGGCTCTCAAAAAGTGGGCAAAGGAGAATTACCTTGGCTCGATGGTGGAAAGAAAAAAAATGCATCAACAATTAGCAAATATCCATGAGCAATTAGAACAACAGGAAGTAATGCAGAATATTGGTATAAAGAAAGGTAAAGGAAGGTAAAGGCTAACCTGTCCGTGAGGGTTCAAATCTAATTTTGGTCACTCACTATAACTATTCTCCTCCTCGAAGTCACATGCCCCCAAGGATTTTACAATTGGTTGAGTGTTGTTTCCTACACCTTCACTAGAAAACTCAATATGCAATGAAACAACGACAAAGTGATATGCGTAGCTAGTTTATTTACATTGTAACTCATCTAGCCATAGTGAACAAAATGCTAACCATGTGTCGTTGTCTTGTCGACCTTCTCAGGACTATTTCCAAATGTTACTTGAAATGACACTTGGCTACTTGAAATGGCACTTGGAAATGTCTAAGGGCCATTGGTTGACAATGGAGTCCAATATGCTTATCATTTTTATTTTATCACGGATTAGCTATAAAACATTTCAACTATTTTGATTCTATCTTTTCAAACAAAAAATGTTTTAATAAAACTATCGTTGAAATAACTCATATGTGTTGGGCTTCACTTTTGAAACAAGGTTTTAATAAAACTATCATTGAAATAAATCTTAATCCTTGAACACATATCTCTTTTAACCTTTGATCCTAAACCTTTGACTTTATAATCAATTATTACCTTGATATCCCTTGTAATTTTTTATTTTAACTAAATTTCTTTTTTAATTTTTGGTTTTACCTTCATATCCCTTTTAATTTTTGGTTTTAACTAAATTTCTCTTTAAAATTTTTGGTTTTGAATTTTTATTTTATATTCAATAGTAAATTAAATAGTAGTATAGTTCCAGAAACGTACTAAACTTCCAACAACAACTACATTAAATACAATAACTATGTAATTTAAAAATTAGTATTACTATAGTCTTCGATCTTGAAACTTTGTTCATAATAAAGAGTATCAATGTGCCATATTGCATAGCGTTGATCAAAAGGACACCATTCTCAAATCGTTCGAAGAAATCATATTTGCATGCTGCAAAATCCTTTCATGTTATACCATAATCCATTGGGTTTTTTGAGTGATTTCGTGGAGATCATTCATAAGCTTAGCAAAAACTTCATTAATTTTTTTTGTTTCCATCCAACAAATTTTTGTCATGAAGAATTCTTGCAAGTGGATTAGCATCATATTGTTGAAGATATAAATATAGGATCAATGCAACATAAAAGAAAAGAATGATTTGAAAAAATCGTGTACAGGTGTGGTAAATAACATGACCGATTGCCTCATGCGCAAGCTCTCTCTTCTTATTTGAATAATGGGTTCCAAGAGAAATTTGTGTCTTATACTTAAGTGTTGAAGGGAAGAAAACATAAAGAATTTAGTCTTTGGGGTTCTTTCTAGTTGTCTCTTCACTCTATACGACCTTTAACACAATGCAACTATCCTTGTGTTCAAGCATTACACTATAATTAATCAACAACTCAATATTCACATGAAGTATAATAGTTTTAGTCATCATTATTTGATAGGTTAACAAACACATTTCTAATCCCTATGTCAACTTTTATAATCTCTGTGTCTCCTACTTTTTTATATGGGTGTAGCTACCATGTTCAATTCAAAACCCCCTCCCTAATAAGTAAGGGGCTTGTATTATGAGAAAATAGGCTTGCCTAATATATACATAAGCTAGTGAGGACTAGCTAGAATATGCAACATAAGTGTCAACATTGTGACCAATGAAAACTATGTATATTTGTGCAATAGAACATACTAAGTAATTTGGTGTAGATAAATGAGGGCCCTTTCACATTAATGTGTAAAAATTGCATTGATAGTTATGAAAATAAAACACTTAGGATCAAACATAATAGAGATTTTGAGAAATATTAAGGGAGTTATGATAATTTCCTATTTGTCGCCTAAAAACCCTAGCTACATAAAGGGGCTCCATGAAAAACTAAGTTATTTCTTCAAAACCCTAATTCTATTTTTTGAGTTCTAACAAGCAAGATGACTTTTACAAGAAAATTTCGTGATCTTAGTATTGAAGAATACATACATAGGACAAAGTCATATTTTAAGGGGAATTTGAGATATTGGTTATGCTAAGGTTTAAGAGAAGTGGTTTTCAAATGGTGGGAGTTTCCTATGATAATATGAAGTAACTTTCGAACGAAGCATGTGAATAATTATTTTTACACAAGTGGTCTCATGCTATGAGGAAGGATAAAGAAAGCAGTAAGCATTTATTAACTAGTGACAACTCCTTGTTACAAGTTCATGGACATCTTCAATAGGAGAATGTCATTGTCTCTATTAACCCTAGTTTCCAACATAATTCCATCAATGTTATCTTGCCTAAAATATTGCAAGTCCCCACAAAGCATATTCAAAGCACACAAGTTTATGGCAAGAATGATCAATTTTTTAAAGATTTGAATATTAATATGGGTAATTATGTTTTGCATTCATATTTTCATGATATAGATATGGATGATGTGGATGTTATTCTTAGATGTACTTGGATGGAATTAATTGGTATTGTTCAATATTAATGTGAAAAACAAGTTTATAAAGTATTGGTACAAGAAAAATAAAATTACACCACAACACAGTTCTCTTACTAAACAAGAAGGGCCCAAGGTGGTGTGAAGAAGTACTTGCAAGAAAACTAATTGTAGTACCTATTGACACCTCAAATGAAGAGTCTTAGGTTGAATCAAATGAAGAGCCTATAAAATAACATAAAGAAAATCCTACATACACACCTAAGGAAAATCCCAAGAAGGGCATAAAAAGGAAGAATAATCTACAAAGTTTCATTCCTCAAAGGAACCACAAATTGAAGAGTCAAATAAGGAATAACAAATATCTAAGGTTGTTGTATATCACCACCCACCCTATCTAGACAATAGTCATCAAAGCAATGTCATAAGCATAAAAAAACTTACTATGGACCAACATGGAACCAGAATGGTACCCAATATGAAGGCACGTGGAGGACTAAAAACAATGCATGGAGATATCAAAGTAGCACAACAATAATACGGAACCAAAGGAGCGATCAGAATCATTATCGACAAATAAAGGTCACAATTGGATCCCGTGTACACATTTCACTAGGATGGATGAATGCTCATGCATGGTACCAATTGACTACATTGCTTAGCATATCTATTATATAGCTTCCTCCCATGTTTAAATTATGAAACATGCGAAGGGGGATGGAATGTATTGTACCTAGGGAGGATAACATGGGGTACCTGGGGAATCCTCCAAGGGTATAATGAATGTAATGTGGCTGTTGGTTTTAATCAACTCCCCTCTTAGGTTATCTGAATTATTGACCCAGGGTTCATGTCATTCGGGGTTCCAACAAAAGTCTATAACTATCGGCCCTCCTGGTAAACCAGAAGGCAACACAGCGCCCGGAAGGTGTTGCGTAGTCTCACCTGAGATAGCTAAGGATGGTTGACTATAAGACTCGGGTGTTTACAGCCTAGGACAGAGTAGGAGATAAAGGGTTTCTTGATTAAGGCCATGTTCAGTGAACTGTTACTGTAATCTACTTGGTTCCAGGAATCACATGCATATAACTCAAAATATAAACAGATTGTAATAATGTGTTTGGTTATTCATCAATCGTAGCCATCTACTTCTTGAAAGAAGTTAAAGCCACGCAAACATTCAACATATTACACAGAAGTTACCATGGTTCACCCCTCCTGGGCTACATCCACAAATATTTGACTCTTGGCTCTTGTATTATAGTAGTTCCTGATCTCCCTGCACTGCACGCTTACAGTTCTCTGAAAAAGTGGGTAAGATCTATGTGAGGCGAACTAGATCACACCAGGCTCTACGGACTGTGGTCTAATCCTTAGATCTACCTTCCCTCATATCTTTCTTTCTCAATAGCTTACAAAAATCATTTCATACAATTCAAACCCCTCACATATCGCCAACAACAATACTTAGAAAAATCTCTCAATAACAATCGCAATCTTCATAAGAACTAACATAAACTCAACAATGACGACTACAACAACTACTACCCAAAACAACAAAACAACACCTTTATATGATACTTTCGTGTCTATATTTATACATTTTAGGATCTTCAACCACTTACAGAGTATTACCAAAACCATAACCCTTATTATGCTAGGTTTTTCTCCCATGCGCGTGTTGTTCTTCCTCTAGCTGACGCTTCCCATTGTGCACACCTTCTTGCATTCACGCGTGCTGATATTTTGCTAGTTGTCACTTCAGTTTCCCGCGTGATTTCTTTCCCATGATCGTCCTTCTTTCCACTTCGGCCTAGTGCCAACAGGCCCCCAACACTGACATGTAACTCATCCCGAGTCACCTAATTGTATTGTGATTCCTCGATCTCCCAGGTGATCGTTTGGAATTTCTCCTATAATTTTGTCGCTTTTGTCAGTGCCTGCGTGGTTTTGTCCTTGACAATATCGACTGTTTGCACTGCTACTTCTTCGCTGATTAGTTCTGCACATTACAGCTGAGTCTGTGTTGACTGTGTTATAGCATATTTTGCATGCTCCAGTATTGTTGCTATCCGTTCCTGCAACAGTTTTATTTGAGCCTGACGCTCCTATTCCCGTGTTTGCGCAGTGAAAAGTTATGCCTGTAACTTCTTTAACTCTTGTGTCCCCTTGACCCATTCTGGGATTGGGATGGTTTTCTGTTGCTTCTTGAATTCTTGGATCATTTCATTGATCCTTTCCTCCTCCTTGTCCCATTGTTGGACCTGTGGGTCCTCTTCCAACTTTGTCCAGAGTTGCGCTGCTTTATCCAGCAAGTCGATTGTTGTGCTGACCTATTTTTCCAGCTCCTGTAATTGCACTGTTGCTTCCTGCTTCCTCTTCTCCTTTACTACTAGTGGAGTGGTTGGTCTAATCTGTCCACGGAGAGTCTCGATCTCCCTCTGATATTGATCAATTGCCTGCGCAATCTGAACGATATTTTCTGCCACTGGTAGTTAATTTCCTTGAGCAATAGTTGGAAGTTTCCCAAAAATGTCTTCCACTTTGCATTCCAACTCATTCCTGCATTCATTTTCCTCCTGTGTTTCAAATTTTTCCTGCGCGCAAACTGTTTGCAGTGTTTCCTGCTTCTTTGTTGCTTGTTGTAGCTCGACCACATTTTTATGTGCTCAATATTGTATCTCATGGTCGACGCTAACCAACAATTGGTATAAGGCCTTTGTTGGCATCTGTGTTAGGACCAATTGGATCTGATCCAAATCCTTTAGTGGTGTCTGTCCCACAATCTCATCCATTTGTAGCATGCTTGACTTTATGTAAACAATGAAATGTGGTTTCAGAAGAACTAAGTCGCGTTCTCCTACCTCCATTCTTTTTGTGGTCCATGCGCTCGATGGCTTTGTGCCTCTACTACTACTTGTAATCTGGGCTTCTTCAAATTTCTTTAGGAGTTGCCCCATTTCTGCCAGCTCCTTCTGTAGTTTATCCCTGTGGTGCGCTGCATGATCAAAGTCCTCTGCGAGACAATCCTGGACCATTCTGGAAATCATCTCGCCATCGTCCTCTATGATTGTGTATTTTGGTGGTGATCGTTGTGCCTTTGATTTCTTGCATGCACCTGTTTCCTGTACCACTAGTCTCTTAGCTCCCCCTATTTCCTACGTGATGGGGTCTGTCACAGTTTCCTGTGCTCCCTCAGTCGGGTTCTGTTGTTCATTGGTTAGCTGAGTGGTTTTTGTTCTCCCCTTTTGGGTCCCTGTCTTCTCTGAGCCGCCCTCTATCTTAGTTGACTTGATTTGGCCTGTTCTTGGTTTCTTGGGTACTGGGACTTGTGAGGCTATGTTTCCGGCTATGGAGCCCCTCCCTCTGTTGTTTGTCTCGGTACTGCTCTGGGTATGGTTGGGATCTTCCATTCATACGAACACTCCTGGATGATCATCTCGATGTCTCCTTCAGTGACGCAATAATGCATCTGTAGCCACTATTTATGTGGGTCATGTCTTGGCTGTATCCACATGGCTTATCGTCTAGCCCAAAAATTGGTGATGCCCTCAAATCATGCGACAAAATCTGGTGTTATCCTCCATGCTCGGTTGATTTCTTCCTGTATTTCCCATAGGTAAGATTCAAATATAATTCCATTCCCCTTCTTATGCTTGGCCAGTGGCGTGGATTTCAGGACGCAATATCTCGCTCCTCTTGGCTGTGGTGTTGTACAAAAGATGACGTAGTCCAGTTCTTTTCATCCCATGAAAGCGATGAGGATAAGCAGCGATGAGTAGTGAAACTATGTACCTGCTTCTTGCGTGCCTTTACAGTCGATTTGGAACAAGTTTGACAGGTATGGTGCCCAACTCATGAAGGTGCCTTCTACGCACTGAGATACAACTGCGATAACTCCTACTGGTACTTCATCTTTATGACATTTTCTTAGAAATTTGCATGCTAAGATATTTGCTCCCAGTTGTGTCGTGGCATCACTAATTCGCTTGATTATAATGCCTCTCATCCCCCTGTCGGTGCCATATTTCTTCTTCATTTCTTCTGCCAATGCTTTTTCCTTGGACTTGTTGTCCAGTATCAGCGCGGGATCCATACCTCAGATGGGTAGTCCTGTAATTTGCATAATGAGTTCCATAGTTATGGGGATGGGTTTAACCAGCTATACATCCCCTCCATGCATAACTGCTAACAGTTGTTTGACATATTCCGTCACATATTGGCCTCTGCCAAAGTGTGGTATCTTCAACAATCCTAGGATTCTGGTTCTGTCCAGTCCAGGTGCCCACTTGCGTGGCTTAGTGATAGTTCCTCCGAAAGGGTTCACGACTATTGTCTTCGAAAAAAATTGTGGTGCAAGCTATGGATATTTTCTTTCATCTGCTACATCATGGTAGGAAAAATTAAGCTTCCCGACATGACCCAATAGCTGCGAGTCCACCTGTATGCCTTCTGGTGTGCAAGGTAGCACAATCTCTGTAGCTGGTCTCTTTCGAGGCGAGCTCGGTATCTCAATCCTGTCTTCCGACTATGTTGGTTGGTTTGAAGTTCCAGCAGCTTCCGGTTACTCCTTTGCCATCCATTCTTCCCAAGATTTACCCATTTCGCCCATCGACTCGTCCGAAAAAGAAAAGTATGGGATGGGTATTTGTAGAACCTTTGGTTGGAGCTCTGCTTCTAGGTTCTGTGTGCTTCCATTTATTTCCATGGTTGCTTCGGCGTTTTCTGGTTGTCCTTCCTGATGAGTTCCTACTGCTTGATTCTGAAGCTCCTGCGTTGCTACCGGCGTATCCTCTTTCATGGTTTTCGCCTGAGGCTGTGGGATGTCTTCCTGGATCGGTGTTGATTCGACTGGAATATCCTTCGCTGATGGGATTTCGTCAATATCAATGATCTCCGGTGGTTTCTACTCATTTTTTTCCCATGTTCCTTGCGACCTAGTTTGAACCCTAGTTGATCTGACTGTCTGGCCTAGTTCTGTGAGCTTTGGCGGTGCCATACTAGTGTCTGTCAAATGTTTGTTTGGTTCAAATAGCTTGGATAATCTCTGCGATCTTGCTCTGTGCATTTGGGATGCTATTTTTCTTTATTCGTTCTTCTTTTTCAAATAGACTAATTGTTTATGTGCTCAGGTGTTGTATGGGTGTGCCATGAAGCTTGTTGAGCACACTTCCTACCTTGTGTGATTAATGCACCATAAGTGTGGGTTCACTACATCCGCGACGGTTTCGTACCTTCCCTTATGGCTACTTTGACGTCACCAGATGGCGTGTTTAGTGCGACATCCCATCCATCCTTTCCTTGATTTAATTCTACCTCATTTTGTCCTATCAATGTTCTTTTGATGACTTTCCTTTTCTCGCTTGTTTCCCTTTCCGATATGGCCGTTGTTTTTCTTTTTTTTTTTACTAGGCGGTGGGTAGTCGACTATCTTTGTATAGCTTCAGTCAGCTCTCGCTGATCATTCCTCTAAGGTCTGTGCCTGCTAAGTCTTTCAACTATACAACTACTCCATCTATGACAACTTTTACCTCGTATGGTCCTAGCCAATGCATCTTGAGCTTCCCTAGGTGCTGCAGCGCTTTACTATTGTAGAGAAATACTAGATCTCCTTCCTTGAACATCTTTCTCTTGATGTGGCAGTCGTGCCACGCTTTGTCTCTCACTTTTTGTACTTGTTGATGGAATCCTACCAAGATTTGGTCTTCCTCCATTGACAATAATTGATCCAGTCATTCCGAGACTGTGCCTCGTTCTGTCATTTGTGTGATAGTTGTTACATGTAGACTAGGTATTTGAAATTCTAGCAGTACTACCGTTTCTTGACCATAGACCAGTTTGAATGGTGTGTGACCTGTCAACATTTTTCATGTGGTTTTATACGCCCATAGTACTGCTGGTACCTTGAGATCCCAATCGTCCCTATTGATGTTACATATCTTCGTCATGGCGTTCTCTAGAATTTTGTTGAAGGTTTCTACCATGCCATTAGCCTGTGGGTGATACGGTGTGATTTTTTGGTGATGAACTTTGAATTCTTCAAGCATCACTTATATGGTGTTGTTGATCAAGTGCGTTCCTTGGTCAATCATTAGAAATCTTGGGCACCCAAATCTAGTAATTACCTGTTTGAAAAGAAAGTGGGCAGTTGTCTCTGCACTGTAGTCTTTTATTGGTGCGGATTCCACCCATCTCGTTAAGTATTATGTCGCAGTGATAATGTATCTCACCCCTGTTCTCTTGGCGAGTGGGTTAATGGGTCCCACAAAGTCTATTGCCCATTTTTCAAATGCCTGAAGTGTCACTTGCAGTCGTAGTGGCATCTCGTCCCTTCCATTGGGTTTGTTGACCCATTGACATACATCACATTGCTATCAATATTCTTTCAAGTCTCGATTAATCGTTGGCCACCACAATCCTATGCGTAGTACCTTCTACGTGGTAGCTTTTCTTGCATAATTCCCTCCTACTATTCCTTCATGGGCTTTTGCTAAAATTCTTGGTCGTTCGTGGTCTAGTACGTATCATCGTAAGATGCTATCTGCACCCATTTTGTATATATTCCATGCGATCAGTTGATAGTCGGCTACGCGGACTACCAGGATCTTTTTCTGCGCAGTGGTATATCCCTGTGACGCAGTACCTGTGCTCAAGTACTGGATGATTTCTGCGAAGTAATCGTCAGCAATTTGTATTGAGAAGAGTTGTGCATCTGGAAAGTTGTCCTCCAAATTCGTTGGTTCCTCTCCATTTGTGACCCTTGATAAGTGGTCAGGCCCTGCATTCAGTTTCCCTGGTTTCACTATTACCTCAAAGTCAAATTCTTGAAATAGCAGTAACCATCGACAGATTCTCCCCCACAACATTGGCTTGTTAACTAGGTATTTCAAGGCTGAGTGATCTGTAAACATCTTAAAGTGTTTTCCCAATAGGTAATGTCTGTATTTTTGTAGTGCGTAAACCATGGCTAAGCCTTCTCTTTCCATCGTGTTATAATTATGTTCTGAGTCTGATAATTTCTTGTTTTCAAACGCTATCGGGTGATCCAAGTCTCCTGCTCCTGGTTGCGCTAAAATAACACCAAGTGTTATTGCTGATGCATCTACATGTACGTGGAATGACTTCTCCCAGTCTGAAAATACCAATATTGGTGCGGTGACCATCTTTTCCTTCAAGGTATCCAGACCGTGTTGGCACTTGTCGTTCCATTGATACTTGGTATCCTTCCTTAACAGTTTTTCCATAGGCGTTGTAATCTTGTATGTCCTAATGTTGCTCTCAATTGGCGGACTAGTTTTTGTGCTGGTAGGTTAACAATGACTGCTATTTTGGTCAAATCCATTAATAAACCTTGTTTTCATACTATGTGTCCCAGTAGTATCCCAAATGGTGTTCCGAATATGCATTTCTTGATATTCAGTGATATATGGCACTGTATGCATCGTTCTAACATCAGGCGTAAAACTTCCACATGGTTTTTTAATAGGCTATAAACCGTCCAATCATCCAAGTAGACTTCGTGAAATTGGTGGATGAATTCCTTGAATGCTGCGATGACCACTCTGGAGAATATCATAGGTGCATTCTTCAATCTGAACAGTATGACTGTGTACTGATAGGATCCCCATTCTATTGCAAATGTGGTCTCGTGTCTATCCTCTTGTGCTATCTTAATCTGATGATATCCTGAGAATCCATCGGTGAATGAATAGGCTTCGTGTCCTCCTACTTTCTCGAGTACTTCATCTGTGAATGGTGTGGGGAATGGGTCGTGTAAGCAGGCATCGTTCAATTTCCTCAAGTTGACACATATCCTGATCCCTCTTCCCTGTTTCTTGTCATGTACTACCATCGAGCTTATCCATTCCGATTCTTCGACTGATTCGATGATACCGACCTCGAGCATCCTGTCGATCTCGTCTTTGACTTTCTGTTTGTAGAAGGGGTTTAGTCTGTATGGTCGATGTTTAATGGGTCTCGCATTAGTTCTAAGTGGTATCTTCATTTCTCCTAATTCTTCGGCTATTCCTTTCATCTCTGTAAAGGTTGTGGGAAAAATGTCGTTGTATTCGCGCAACAATTCTGTGATGCTTTCTAGTGTCTGTTCGTCCCAATAGTCTCCAATGTTGTCCATTTTGGGTTGTTCGGTGGTCCCTATGTTAACCTTCTTGATCTTGATTGATGCAGAGATGACCTCTGATTCTAAGGGTGGCCCTTCCACCTCTCTCTCGCCTTCGACTTCTTCTATATGAATATCGCGTGGATCATCATCATCTGGTGCTTCTTCCTATACCTGGTAGCATGACAACAGTTCCTTGACTGTCTTTTTATTCTGCTAATGTACCTCTGTGACAACTTCCACTTCTGATTCTGTAATGAATATGACATCTCTGATCTGTTTCAGGGCTGTGTCTATGTTGGGGTTCTCATGCTCAAATGAGAAAGTGACTGTAAATTCCTGTTGGAGTGTCGTCCATGTCTTGGTTCCTTTTCGCATTTCCTGGTCTATATACCAATTTGCTGGTATGCCTTCTAACGTATGATTGAAATGGTGAGAACATTCTTCTGGTGGCGTCATTTTCCATAGTGTTCTACACACCTCCAAGTGTTCTATTGGCCTTCCTAGTCCATCATATTTTTGTCGATTGTTCCATATCTATTCTGCGTCGAACCTTATGTGCAACAATCGTTTGCATTGGTGCTAATCTATGATAGTCTCTTGTGGTGCTTGTTTTAGTCCATATAAGGCCTTCTTCAGTTTACAAACATAATTAGGATTGTCTGTGAATAGAAATCCTTCA
>ML779508.1:86938-168712 GCA_009831015.1 Picea engelmannii | reverse complement strand
AGTGATCCGATCCTGTGCGATTAAGGATGCTGGATTCTGCTGCATTGCCTTCCATTATGAGCGACTCCGACACAAGGAAGCGGTCTAATTTACAAGCGATCTGATGCATCCCTGTTCTTCTGTTGGTCCAGGTGTGCGTTCCATTGATGGATTCTAAGTCAATTAATCTGAGGTCATCTATTAGACTGTTGAAGGCGTCAGAATCTCGATCCAGTCGTTTTGAGCCTCCAGACTGGCGCGTGGGTGAAGTCTTCCTTTTCCGGGCTGAACTTTTCTGTCCAGAATCTCAGGAATAGTCCTGCCGAGTTAAAAAAATAAGGCTCTCCATCGAAGATTCGATTTCTGTCTTCCAGGTTGTGGAGAATGATTGTGAAGAAACCCTTCGATCCCAGTTGGAGATCATAGTGCCCTTTTGGCCTCCACCAGTACTGGATCCATTTGATTAATTCGCGTTCCGAGGGCCAGAGCCCCAGAAACTTTCCTATCAGGGCGTGATATTGCATGTATTGTTTCTGTTCCTCAATGCGGGGCGAGTTTATGACGTATTTTGGGGCTTTTGGGGCTTGCGGAATGCACTTACCGGGGATCCAAGGAGTCGAGGCGTTTGCAGGGCTGTCTTCTTTTGCCGCGTCCATGTCCGTGTCCCTATCCTTGAATGTGCCCTCGACCAACAACTGTGTGCGCATTTCAGGAGGGGTTTCGAAGGTCGGCCTCCTCCATTTGATGTCTGGATCCGTATTAGCAGTGACCTGGCTATAGGTTCCGCCTGTCGGCGCCTCCCCAGGACCTTGCGGGAGCCCCTGCGGGGCCATTGTTTTGTTGCCGCAGTCCTCTGCGGCGTGAAATGTTGAAACCCTAGCTGCTTACCCTACAGATCGCCTTTGTATCTAGTATCATGTTTGATCAAGAAGAAAACTTCAATATCTTTATCCACAACAGAATCCAAATATATTGCAACGACAACCTATAACTACTTGATCTTATACATAGACTTCATTGGAATATATATATATTGGTTTTCTCTCTCTTTGTTGGTTTTTGCTTCTTAATAGGTTCACCATCCCACAAATCCAAAGATGGAGCAAGGATGACACTAGCGAGGATCAGACATCATTTAAAAGGTATGTCATTTGTCCCTCTTTGAACTAGTTTATATTACAATGAAATCTATGGAGAAACCTGTATTATGCCTTGTTTTGTTATAGATTCTTGTTGAAGTTAGGGAGATTAGTTTGTGTCTGCACTTACCGAATTGTCTGATAATAGCCACAAGGTTGTTAAATATTGGAACTAATTCGATGCATGTTCCTTTTTTGGTATGAGAGGTTATCAAGTGACTACTCGATGGAAGAAGAAATCCTTTTAATGAAGTAGGAGGATCCAAGAACCAATTCTTCAATCCAACAGGCAAAAAAAAATGCCAAGTAACAAGAATGTTTGTTATCATTGAAAGTCAATTGGACCTTGTAAATCTGAGTATTAGAGGCTTTGACATCAATAACTTCATCTAGTTAATTGAACGTTGGGAAGTTGAGGTGCAATTTTGATGTTTTTTTAAATTTTTAGCAACTTTTTTATTGTACAATTGGAGTCAAATGAACACTCATGCTTGAGTTGGTTCCTTGCTTGCTCAAGATGAGTCTTGCAGATAGGAAGGATTTCATCAAAAGTAGCTAGGTATTTTTTCATAGTAGGTTCTTTGAAATTTGTGACAACATACTCCTTTATTGATGGTGGAGGGTATCCATATAAAGCTTCAAAGGGAGTCATTTTTACTAGTGTCTGATAACTAGTGGTACACCACCATTCTACAAGATGTAGCCAATGGTTCAATTATGATTTCCTATCAATCACAAAATTTCTCGGGTATGTTTCAAGGAATTTGTTCACCACTTTGGTTTGTCATGTATCTATGGGTGGTATGAAATGCTCATGGTTAATGTGGTCCCTACTTGGTGGAACAACTCTTTCCAAAATTTGGTGGTAAATTTGGGGTCCTTGTCACTAACAATAACTTTCGAAAAACCATGGAGTCTATATATATTTTTCACGTAAATATTAATGATTTGATTGGACCCCTAGATGGTATAACAATGAATTGGGCATATTTGGTTCATCATTCTATGCTTGCAAATATGTTATCCTTCTCCTTGGAGGTAGAGAGACCAATGATAAAATCCATAGACACTTGAGACAATTTTTTTATCTAGAATATCAAGGGGTTGAAAAATCCTTAGAGGTGTGACAAATTCAGACTTCTAGCATTGATAGGTGTCACATTTAGCCACACATATCTTAATATCAACATTCATTCATTTCTACAAGAAATATTGTCGGATATTGTTGTATGTTTTGAAAAATCCAACATGGCTTGTTGTTGAGGAATCACAATTCTCTTCTAGTACTTGGATTTTTGAATTTTGAAGGGTTGGGTAGAAATAGTCTTCCCTTCTACTAGAGTATATCATTTTACCAAGTAAATTTTGAACTCATTGCAGTGTTGCTTTCAACTTCCTCGATTAAATTTTTTATTTCTGGACTTTTCACAAACTCTTCTTGAAAACTTGAGATCCATTTAAGAAAGACTACTAAAATTGAGAATAATGTAGCATATCCCTCTTATTTCCTTGATAATCCATTGGAAACCTTATTTTCCTTTCCCTTCTCAAAGTAAAAACTTATAATTTTCTTATCCATTTCAATTGTTCTAATGATAAGATCTTCTAGTTGAGGAAAATTTTCAACTTCTTGTGGTTCGTTTTGACCAAAGAGTTGGCTCCCAGTAAGTATTGTTTACACTTTACCAAGGAATGAATGGTTGCCAACATTTTCTTGTTGTATGTAGATTTTTCTTTCTCTCTTGGTTTTAATCTTCAAGTTTTGAAAGCAAGAGGGTGATTTTCTTGCATAAGCATAACTCCTATTCTAGCTCCCGACACATTGCATTTGAGAACAAATGGATTTGTGAAGTATAGGGTAGCCAATACATGATTGGAAGTCATTAAAGTCTCCACACTCTTAAAACAAGCTTCAACTACATCATTCCATCTAAAGGCATATTTTTTCAATAACATTTTTAGCAATGCAATGATCTTTGCATAGTTTTTTACAAATTTATGTAATAACCCATAATACCTAGGAATCCTCATAATGATGTGATCATTTTTAGAATAGGCCAATCAATACTCCCCACAATATTCTTTGGGTCTACCTTAAACCCTTACATTGATACAACATGGCTTAGAAGTTCTATTTCTTCTCTTCCAAAATTGCATTTCAATTTGCTTTCGTAGAACTTGTTTTATTCTAATCATTATGTCGTTGTCTCTATGTGCTTGAGGTGAAACCTCTAAATTTTGTTGTAGACTAGTACATCATCAAAGAACAAAACTAAAAAATTCCATAAGAATGGGTGGAATAAGTTGTTTGTCACTACTTTAAAGGTAACTAAGATGTTGGATAGTCCAAATGGAATGACATGGAATTCATACAAGCCTTCATGGGTATAGAAAGTAGTTTTGGTAATTTCATCTTCTCATGTTCTTATTTGGTAATATATTGATTTCATATCAAGCTTGGAGAAATACTTAGTGTTACCCCCCTCTCACCTAGGGGTAACTAGATTTTGGACATTTTGGACCATTTTTGTATCACTAGCTTGTATCACTATCCTTGATACAAAAATGCTTTCCAGTTGTAAGACATGAAATTCTATATTTGAATATTTCCCATAGTATCAGACTGTGTAAATTCTAATGAAATCCCATAAGATAAAAGTGCAAAAACATAGCATAGATTAAGTATAATTGGTGAGGCCCTTCTTAACCAAGAAACTACAATTAGAACCAAGAACATGAGAATTTAAATCCAACAGTGGTGAAGCCACAGGGTCTCCACTTAGTGGACATGTGACATAGCACTTGCGTTCATGGGATATTAAAGAATACCCCTAATTTCACTAGATATTGAAAAGTACCTCCCAAAATCCTTTTCTGTAACCCTCCTCCCAATACATCTTTCCAATAAAAAAAACCCTATTTTTAATAGATATCCTATATTTTTACCATATTCCCCTTTTTACATCCCCCAATACCTATAACCCCATCGTACCCCACATCACCCCCACAATACCTACAATATATTGACCCTATATTTTTGAATTTTAAACAGGGATGATTTTAAGGATGGAAATTTATTTTAAAATGTAGAAACCTTGGCGAATCTTACTAATCATTCATATGCCAACTATAAATGTTTGGTGATATTTTTATAAAAATATTCAAATTTCCAAGGATTTTATATAGTTTGTATAAAATTTTGGCGATTTTTAAGGTAAAATAATTTTATCCTATAGAATTTGGGCAAATCATTTTTAGAATGGCGAATATGTTTTTGGGAAAATCCATGGAAAAATATCCCATGAGAGAAATTTAGCCCCTAAAATCATCCCTGATTTAAAAACCCCCTTTATGAATGAACGTGGTAAGATATTGGTCAACAAGGTGAAGCCCTAGTGGTTGGGGTCTTTTTTGTTTGTTGGAGATGAAATCGCTTCATGAATACCATTGGATGACCTAGGGGGTGAACCAAATCTTGTATGAAGATGAATTTCCTCAATATGGCACATTCATCCTAGGGATGTTGTATGGTATAACATTGTTGCACTGAGAATTCAATAACAGTGAGGATATAGGATGAGAGACTGCTTATTTGAATTTGTAGAGTTTGCATTGTAGTGCGCATATCCCTAATTTATTCCTCCGTCATGTCCAAATTCCTCTTCCAACTTCCAGTATTACTTTTCACCGTGATACCCAATGCAACATGGAAAAATCAAAACAATAGGAGGGATACACCAAAGTTTCCACCTTGAATAACTCCCAAGAGACCATGTATGCCACATTGTGTAAGAACACTCTTGTTATAGTAGAACCCCACACATGTGAATGAAATAGTGGTCAAAGAGATCTTTGAACAAATTAACCATAGGAATGATTGAATGTACATACAATCACTACCACGATGAGATAAGTCCTCCCACATGTGCTAGTGGGGTTATGTGTTTATTAGGCCAGAGAGCCTAAGTGTTGAAGGCCAAGAGCCTGATTTTGTACATGTAATGATGCACATTATTAATATAAAAACATCTTTGCGTGTGGACCAACCACGATGAATGACTAATGGGGGACTAAGCTTCCACAAGTCTGGGTAAGGGAGAGGGGGCTGAAAGGTTGGGAGAGGGGCTAAGCTTAACAGTTTAAGTCCTTAAGAATAATATTTTATTATTATTCCAAAACCATGTGAAATTTATGTTTTATCCTAAGTCCTTGGAAGGATAGGTGACTCCAAGGGGGAGGAGTGTGCTTCATGGGTGACATGTTTTATCCCAAGAACATGCAATTTAACCCAATAAATGAGTCATTTTGGGGGTTCGACCTCCCATTCTCCATACTTCGTCTGAACTAGCAGATGCAGATCATCAACCTATGTTTTTGTGTTTTGTGTTGGACCCTTCACCTGAACTGTTTAAGCCTCTATGTGGGATCTTTGTACGCTGCTATGTATTCCCGAACCCAAAACTGTGAAGTCATACATTATTGTTGGTTGGGAAACCCAAATACCCCGTAATTTTTAATCCTTGTTATGTTGTAGTGTTTGTTTGTCACCGTTTTGGGAAACCATTGTCTGTGTTCCCAGTTGATTGTGATGGACATGCACTGCTTGACTACATGTGGACTACTGGCCAATATATGTTCATGCTGAGCCTTGTGACTGCCCGACTGTGTTTGAAACCAAGTTGAAGAGACAGGTTGTCAGGCCTGTGAGCAACTCTCTCCAAGTGAGAGAGTCTGTTGGGAAGTGGTTTTCTCCCAGAAAGAATCCAACACTAGCTACGGATCTCTGAGAGTTCTTGATCCGACCTCTTTCCGAGACCCAGAGAGGGAGGTGAAGCACCGATGGAATGTGCTTATGAAGGTGTATACTCCCAGGTGGAATAGGCATGTGGGGAATGAGAGTCTATGAGTAGTGGGCATAAGAAGGCTCCTAGAGAGACTCCTTTCGGTTGCTCTGTGTAGTTTTCCTGTAACCTCAGCCTAGTCTAGGATTCCCTTACCTTGGGTGGAGCTTAGTCCCAGCTCAGGGTTGACCCACTACTGAGCGTGATGAGAAGTGAGTTCTAAGGTTGGGAGGTTCATGGAAGGTCTACACGTGATTGGTGGAGTTACTACAGTTTCAAAGATAAGTATATTCATGTGTCTTAATTTCAATTAAAATGCATGTCGGTGATGCTAGTAATATTATCATGTATTCCGTTGCAGTTGTGAATTACTGTTAATTCCATTACTTCTGTATGTAGCAGTAGTCTTTTGATTACTCTATGTTGTTCAATTAATCTGTTAATTAGATTTAATATGCATATTATATATATAATTATAAGTGTTATTCCACGTAGTAGCGTTGCCCGACAAGTGGGTTGACGGTCGGGGACGTTACAATACGGTATCAGAGCCCAAGGTTTCAATGTTGAGCCTAGATGGGCCGGATAAGTGGTCTTTGGACCCAGGGTATCGAGTGGAAATTGTGTTGGAGGAACCAATTTAGAACCTTAGAGAATTCTTGAGTGCCAAGGAGTTACTTGGTCGTGTTACGAAGCTCAAGAGGGGTAGTGGTAGAATAAAACCGTAACCGACGTGGTATTTGACCACGGAGAGAGAGCGCTCAACAATTGGAGTGTGGGAGCCGTAGGATTTTTTCGTAAGGAGATACCTTTAGGACCGTTAGATCCGGAGAAGGTGTCGGGAGGATATCCGAGAAGCCTTTTGGGAGTTCGGTTGTCAGGAAAAGTGGGGTGCCTTGAGACACAAACCCCGAAACCCGAAACTCCGAAGTCCCGAGAAGATCTACTCTGTAGATATGGGGAAAACATCCCATCCGTTGGATCAAGCATAAGAGAAGAGAGCAATTTCGGGATTTTGGTTGTCGAGAGAAGTGGGATGTGTTGATGCACAAACTCCCGAAGACCGAAATTGTGAAATCCCCAAGAGCCGAAGTAGTGGGTCGAGTTGACGTCACTTTGATGGATGTGGACCCATGATATTTGTACCACGTGCCAGTAGGCCCTGAAGGAAAAGTAGATGCAGTAGGGTCGGACGGCGTCACCTGAGGTAACGTTGACCTTCTTAAGTACACCGCATGTCACCACTATGGTTGGTGACAACTGTGTTGTGGGCCCCGAGGATAGAAAGGTCGAAAGTCCAAAAGGTCGGGAGTTGGAGAGGGAAGCAAGTGTGGGAGCCTACAAGTCTGAAACCCTGAAACTCTGAGTCCTGAAGTCCCAAAAAATTTGATGACGGAAAGACCACAGTGGATTTCATCCATTAGAGCATGAGTAAACGCAGACCGTT
This sequence comes from Picea engelmannii, assembly GCA_009831015.1. NCBI lineage: Eukaryota > Viridiplantae > Streptophyta > Pinopsida > Pinales > Pinaceae > Picea > Picea engelmannii. The sequence goes on along the minus strand of ML779508.1, from coordinate 161,306 downwards.
GATCCACCTGATTTTGCGAATTCGGTAATCGGAACTCCGGGAGATAGTTGTGTGTGCCTTGAAACTCTCCGAATGTCGAAAGCCCAAGTAGCACCTAATAGTTTAGTGTTTGGTCACGACCCGTGATCGCATGGGTTAGGGACTGAGAAAGAGGGGGCTATCACCCAAAAGTTACAGATCCGAGAAGAGCTCAAAAAATTCATGAAATTGAAACATTTTCTTAAATCAGATTGGTTTTGAATGTGTGGAATTTGTTAAGGAGATATGACCTGACAAACTCCGGTTGTCTGCACATTGTGTTTGCACAAGTTTAAGAGGGCCGGAACCATTTAGAGTTTCTGCAAAGGGCAAAGAAATGGGGAAAGCACGGAATGCTTCTAGTTCAAAGAATGAAGCTAAAGGGATGGATGTTCATTTGGGAGTTGAAGGATCAAACTCCAATGGCCATAGAGAAGAGATAGATAAATAAGGGCATAGGATGAAAATCATTGAAAAATTTCAGAAAGATGTCCAAACTCACCGAACAGATAGCAGAAAGATCAGGAAAACTCAGGATGAACAAGGTGAATTCAACTTAAAGTTGTCGAAGAGTCTGGAAAGAATAGAAAAGAAATTGGAAAAAGAGAGTGACTCAAGCAAAATAGGGAGTCGCAAGACCCCTGAGAGGAAAAGAAGATCAATGAGTGTTAGCAAACATTGTCGTCACTCCCCAAAGAATTCTAGTAAGGAAGCACACAGTAGTTCAAGCCCATCGCCTACCAGAAATCATAGGAGGTATGGAGTGGATGAACTAAAAGGAGAAATGAATAAGATTAAGCCTCCCATGTTCGATGGAAAACACCATAAGGAGGAAGATGTTGAAACATGGTTGCTTGGCATGAGGAAATAATTCCAACTGCAAAATTATTCCTCTCATGCAGAAGGAAGAATTTTAATGTATCAACTAAAAGGAAAAGCATCCATGTGGTGGGATTAGCTTGTGCAAGTGAAACACATTAGGGAGAAGGATATCACTTGGAAGGAATTCAAGAGGTATTTCAAGAGGAAATATTTGACTAAAAGATATTATGACATAAAGATGAAAGAGTTCTTTGAACTCAAGATGGGCAGCATGACCATTGATGAATACGAGTGGAGATTTCTGGAATTGGTGAAGTATGTTTCGTTCATCAAGGAAGAGACTGTCAATATTCAGAGGTATCTAAGTGGATTTACACCTTCCATTTGTGACAAGATCCAGTATGATGACCCTAAGACCATGGAAGAAACGATAATAAGAGAGAAATGATTATATGAATAGCAAAGAGAAAATCCTACCTTTTGAAAGGCTTGGGACGACCAGAGGAAGTTCAAGAAAGAACAGAGGTAGAAGGGAAACAAACCTCCCTTTTTTAGAAATAGTCCTCAAGGACAACCATCGTTTAGAGAGCCAAGAATGGCTGAAGTGGGGGAACAAAGGCCAAGACAGACGCCCATTCAGTGTTGGGGTTGTAAAGAGAACCACAAGTACATAGAATATCCCCAGAAAAATGGCAAAGTGAGAGTTGTCCATAATGTTTAGCAAGCTGAAACAGTGGAGGACATGGGCAGTAGAATTCCAAGGATCTACGCATCCCTGGACAATAAGAAAGTTGAATATCAGTCACACATGATTGAAGTGGAAGGTATGATTAACAACCAACCATTTACTATTTTAATTGATTCGAGGGCTAGCCATAGTTATATAGATCCTAGAGTGGTGGAAAGTTTACATTTGTCAAGAAGAAAACATGAAAATTCTTGGTTAGTGCAGCTGGCTACAGGAACTAAGAGAAAATTCACTGAGTTGGTTAAGTCTTGTCCAGTGGACATGAATGGATTGAGCACAAAGGTTGAACTGAATGTTCTTCCTTTAGGTTATTATGACTATCTAATTGGGATGGACTGGTTGGAATAACACCATGCCATCTTGGACTATCGTAATAAGGCATTCACTTGCCTAGATGAGAAAGAGAATCGAAGAATGGTCCAAGGAATTCCTAGAGCTATTGTTATCAGAGAAATCTTAACAATGCAGCTGAAGAAGTGCTACAGAAAAGGTTGTCAATTATTTGCAGCCCATGTGGAGGAAGCATCTAAGGATGAGGTCTCACAGATGGGAGATCATGTTGTACTAAAGGAGTTTGAAGATGTGTTCTAGGAGGTACCAGGATTACCCCCAAAGAGAGATATTGATTTCTCTGTAAACTTGATTCCGCTCCAGTGTCAAAATCTCCTTACAGAATGAGTACACGGGAGTTGAAAGAATTGCAATTGCATCTTGAAGAGATCCTAAGGAAGGGATATATACACCCAAGCGTGTCACCTTGGCGTGCCCCGGTCCTGTTTGTGAAGAAGAAAGACAGGATGTTGAGATTGTGTATAGATTTCATGCAACTGAACAAAGTAACTGTAAATAATAAGTATCCTCTACCAAGGATTGATGACCTCTTCGATCAGTTGAAGGATGTGAAGATATTTTCGAAGATAGACCTCAGGTCGGGATATCACTAGGTAAGGATAAAGGATGAATATATCAGCAAGACCGCCTTCAGAACAAGGTATGGTCACTATGAATTCACAGTGGTGCCATTTGGGTTGTCAAATGCACCCGATGTTTTTATGTGCTTGATGAATGGCGTATTCAAGGATTATCTAGACAAGTTTTTCATAGTCTTCCTGGATGACATTCTGGTGTATTCCAAGTCGGAGGAAGAGCATGAACAACATCTTAGGATGGTGTTGCAGATGCTAAGAGAGCACTAATTGTATGCCAAGTTGAGAAAGTGCTCGTTTTATCAGGATCAGATCCATTACTTGGGGCATATTATTTCAAAGGATGGTATAGATGTAGATCCCGAGAAGATTGAGGCCATCAGAGATTGGTCAGTGCCAAAGAACGTAACGGAAGTCAAATCCTTTATGGGTCTATCTGGTTATTATAGAAGGTTCATTGCAGGGTTCTCAAGGATAGATCACCCTATCACTTCCTTGCAAAGGAAGGAGAAGAAATTTCAGTGGATAGAGGAATGTGAGAGAATCTTCTAGCGATTGATGCAGTTGTTAACCAGTTTTCCAATCCTGAGGATCGCAGATCCAAATGAAGATTTTGTGGTATGCACATATGCATGCAAATAAGGACTAGGAGGAGTCCTCAGTTAGAATGGATTTGTAATCTGTTATGAATCCAAAAAGTTGAAAGAGCATGAAAAGAACTATGCAACTCATGATTTGGAGTTGGTAGCCATCGTTAACGCTCTGAGGAAATGGAAACATTACCTCATGGGAAGGAGGTTCGAACTGAGAACAGACCATAACGGTCTGAAGTATTTGTTAGACCAGCAAACCTTGAATGCTAGGCAGAGTAGGTGGTTGGAATTTCTCTGTGAATAGGATTTTCATATCAAGCATATCAAAGGGAAGGAAAAACAGGTGGTTGATGCACTCGGAAGGAGAGAACATGAATTACATTCTAAATCCATTAGCATGTATCAAACCGATATAAAGGGCATAGTTTTGGAAGCTGCATGCGTAGACTTGCAACACATGGAATTGGTAGCGAAGCTACAGTAAGGTAAGATGCTGCAAGGAGTCGAAAATTATCATCTCAGAACTGATAGAACACTTTTGTACAAGAATAGAATTTATGTACCTAATGTCCAGGACATGAAACTTATGATTTTGCGTGAAATGCACAATGTGCCTTATGCAGGGCACCCTGAATATCAAAAAATTATGGCAGCAGTCAAGAGCCATTACTTTTGGCCAGGTATGAAGAAGGATATTGTTCAATACATCGCTAGATGTATGGAGTGACAGAAGGTTAAAGTTGAGCATAGGCACCCAGCAAGGTTGTTGCAACCTTTACCTATTTCTGAGTGGAAGTGGGAAGTAGTGACAATGGATTTCATCACAGGATTGCCTAGGATAGGAAAGTAGCATGATTCAATCATGGTGGTGGTGGACAAGCTTACGAAAGCTGCCCATTTCATTCCGTTAAAGAATACTCACAAGGAAGCGGATGTTGCTGACATATTTATGAAGGAGGTGGCACGATTGCACAAAATTTCCAAGAAAATTGTGTCTGACAGAGACCCAAAATTCACCTCAAATTTCTGGAAAGGGTTTTTCAAAGGATTCGGAACAAATATGAACTTTAGCATAGCTTATCATCCTAAGTCTGATGGGTAGACAGAGAGGGTGAATAGAGTAATAGAAGACACACTAAGGATGTATGTGATGGACAAACCATCTAAATGGGAAGACTACCTGCACTTGGTAGAATTCACCTACAACAATGGGTATCAATCATCATTGAAGATGAGCTCATTTGAAGCACTTTATGGCAGAAAGTGCAATACGCCAGTAAGTTGGGATAATCCAGCTAATAGGTGAGTAGTTGGGCCTGAGTTGCATAAGGAAATGGAAGAACAAATGCTAAAAATTAAGCATAATTTGAAAGCTGCCCAAGACAGGCAGAAGAGTTATGTTGATAAGAACAGAACCCACAGAGAGTTTAAATTGGGTGACCATGTTTTCCTGAAAGAAAAAGATAATAGAAGTTCCTTGAAGCTGGGAAACTGCGCCAAGTTGGCAGCCAGATTTTGTGGGCCATTTGAAATCCTAGAAAGGATTGGGCCAGTTTCATATATGATTTCATTACCTGCATCCATGACTGTACATAATGTGTTTCATGTTTTATTTCTTTAGAAATATATACTTGATGCTAATCATGTAATTGATTGGAATGTGATTCAGGTGGAGCAAGAAGGTGTCCTGTAAGTGCATCATGTATGCATATTGGACCGGAAAAGAAAACAGCTTCAGAATCGAGCCATAGAGATCGTAAAGGTCCAGTGGACCTGGTACGGTCCTAAGGATGTGACATGGGAGAATGAGGATATTATGCAGGAAGAATACCCGCATCTTTTTGAAGATTTTGAAAATCTTGTTGATGTTGTGTAAAATTTGCACTGAGGACAGTGAAAATATAAGGGGAGGGGATTGTAATATCCTCCGACAGTGCCCCAGTTATATTATGAATTGTGATCATGTTTATGAACTATAATCATGTTTTGTAGGCTGGTGAGACGAGTATTGATAAGCTGGTGGGCTTATGCATTTATTAGGCCAGAGAGCCTAAGTGTTGAAGGCCAAGAGCTTGATTTTGTACATGTAATGATGCACATTATTAATTTAAAAACATCTCTTAGTGTGGATAGACCATGATGAACGAGTGATGGGGGACTAAGCTTCCACAAGTCTGGGTAAGGGAGAAGGGGCTGAAAGTTTGGGAGAGGGGCTAAGCTTAAGAGTTTAAGTCCTTAAAAATAATATTTTATTATTATTACAAAACCATGTGAAATTTATGTTTTATCCTAAGTCCTTGGAAGGACAGGTGACTCCAAGGGGGAGGAGCGTGCTTCATGGGTGACATGTGTCAGCCCAAGCACATGAAATTTAACCCAGGAAATGAGTCATGTTGGGGGTTCGACCTCCCATTCTCTATCCTCCGTCTGAACTAGCGGATGCGGATCATCGACCTCTGTTTTTGTATTTTGTGTTGGACCCTTCACCTAAACCATTTAAGCATCTGCGTGGGATCTATATATGTCGCTACACATTCCTAAACCCATAACTGTGAAGTCGTCCTTTATTTCTGGTTGGGAAACCCGAATACCCTGTAATTTTTTAGCCTTGCTATGTTGTAGCATTTGTCTGTCACCGTTTTGGGAAGCCAGTGTCCATGTTCCCAGTTTACTGTGGTGGTCGCGTAGTGCTTGACTGCGTGTGGCTTGTTGGCCAGTATATGTTCGTGCTGAGCCTTGTGACTGCTCGACTGTGTTGGACACCGAGTTGAAGAGGCAGGTTGTTAGGCCTGTGAGCAACTCTCTCCAGGTGAGAGAGTTTGCTGGGAAGTGGTTTTCTCCCAGATAGAGTCCAACACCAGCTACAGAACTTTGAGAGTTCCTGATCCGGCCTGTTGTCGAGACCCAAAGAGGGAGGTGAAGCACCGATGGACTGTTCTTGTGAAGGTGTATACTCCTAGGTGGAACAGGCATGTGGGGAATGAGAGTTCGTGAGTAGTGTGCGTAAGAAGGCTCCTGGAGAGACTCCTTCCGGTTGTTCTGTGTAATTTTCCTATAACCTCAGCCTAGTCTAGGATTCCCTTACCTTGGGTAGAGATTAGTCCCAGCTCGGGGATGACCCACTACTGAGTGTGATGAGCAGTGAGGTCTAAGGTTGGGAGGTTCGTGGAAGGTCTACACATGGTTGGTGGAGTTACTACAGTTTCAAAGATAATTATATGCATGTGTCTTAATTTCAATTAAAATGCATGTCTGTGATTCTAGTAATATTATCATGTATTCCGTTGCAGTTATGAATTACTGTTAATTCCATTACTTTTGTATGTAGCAGTAGTCTTGTGATTACTCTGTGTTTTCAATTAAATCTGTTAATTAGATTTAATATGGATCTTATATATATATATATATATATATATATATATAAGTGTTATTCCGCGTAGTGGCGTTGCTTGACAAGTGGGTTGACGGTCGGGGACGTTACAGTGCATAAGGGAAATAGAACAAAACAAAAACTGATTTTCATGCCAACAATGGATAGATTGTATTAGTGGGAAGAAACCAAAGAGAAAAGGAGACTTATGGGTCTCCTCTTCCTCCAAGGGGGGGCTCTTGAACCCCCAATGAAAGAACTCTTCTTACAAATAGAAAAATAAAAGGAAATGGTGAAGAAATCCAAAGATCATTCACTCAAGAGGTGATGTGAATAGCCCAATGAAATGATGCTTATATGCTCCAATGAGGAAAGAGGTTCCTTGCAGGAGAATAGAGACAGCATAACAATACAAATAGATTCTTGAATATATAGTGCACCCATGGCCTCTTTTTATAGCAAATATTTGAGGCATTATCCAACCGATCTTTAGTGTGAACAAGGGGCCCTTTAGGTCTTTGACCAGCCCCCCACTCGGATTCAGCTCGGATTTGGGGGTCAAATCGACTTGAGAGATAAACAAGAAGTGGCTGGGAGGCTGACCAAAATCACTAATGCGTTGTTATGAGGTCTGTGTGGCCTTTTGCGTCCATAGTCGCGCATCGGGCGCATGTGCGCTTTCCCTGTGTTTTCGACTAGCACACGTGAAAATATAAAAACAACTCAATAGTCGCAAAGTAAAACCCATCGTAACATGAGATAAAGTTGAAGTTGAATGTTATGGGGGTCAACGACAACAGAGAACAATGGTGTTTCTCTGCTGTCATTGACCCCAAATTTCAGAGGTCTTCGGAAAATATAAAAACAACTGCAATAGTCGCAAAGTAAGACCCACCGTAACATGAGATAAAGTTGAAGTTGAATGTTATGGGGGTCAACGACAGCAGAGAACAATGGTGTTTCTCTTTGTTTCATCTGAGACTCCTCATTGTAAAGGGAATGAGATTCAAGATACTATCACCTTTCTGGAAACTGTGTTGATGTTGACAGAAAGGGAGACGCCACTCCAAGAAGCAAAGGGCTTCATGAAATCCACTGGACGAGATCAGGAACTGATGAGGTTCATGGACGAAGTCAAGATGTGGTGAGACTCAAGACTTCCCTTGGTTGGGGATATATGTGAAGTATGAGTGGCAGCAACTGTGAAACTGAATCTAGCGTTAGGGGGACGACTAGACATGGGTTAAATGGTGCTAGAGGCGTTACAAAGTGGACAAACTTGGAGATTGTAGGTACATGGACTGTGGGATACTCAGGGTTTATGTATGATGTCAACAAGAGTAGAAGGTAATGAATGCCCCAACCAAGGGTGACACGGGTTGCTTTTCCAAAAAAAGAAGGTCGCTAAGGGTGATAATCACAAAAACTATGTAAATGATGGAAAGAAAGGCTTTGTATATTTACCAAAGGAATAAAGAATAATGTGGTATAAGTGTGCAAATATAGAAACAGGTGCCCCAGTGTAACATGGCTTGGCCTCTGAAGGCACAAGTGGAGTGGGGAGCTGGTGGAGGCCCCATAGGTGGGTTTCTGTATGGGGTGAATGAATGGAGGGAAATCTGCAAATGGGCAAACTGACTATGGATGAAATGGAGGGATAATGATACTGCGTAGGTGAAGTCAAATGATAACTGATAGGAGATGTCCTAGGAGTCCATTGGGAAAGCCAGGAAAATGAGGAGAAGGAGTATGTGGCCGATTCTCGAACATGAGTAAGACTATCGAGACTCCCATCCTTGGGGGGTGAAAGTAGCATGAGTGTCAAAGTGTCACAAGGGGACTATGAATGGGACAACTCATGTAAGGGAGAATGCTACTGGGTGACAGTACTGAAAATGCAGTGGAGCTGAGAGTACTGCAGAGCCAGATCATGGGATCCTAGAGGCGAATGTCAGAGGTGTGACTAGGAGATGCAATGAATATTCAAAGGGAATGACTGCATGCCAGTGTCGATCATATACCTGAAGGGGCTGCACTAGTGTGTGATTACCAAGTACCTGCACACATGAAAATTGAATACCTGACGTGAACAATATATGTAGATAAAGAACATATAACAATTATTCGATAATTTTGAACATGAGCATGCGTACCTGGGTGTGATGTGAGAAAAAGGGTCCTCGGGGGCCGAAGACAGATGGTGACATGGGGAATGTGAATATGTAGGTGGCGGGATACTGATCCCGTGGCTGAAGACAAATCGGAAAACAGATGCTCGGAGCTCCTGTAATTGAGCATGGAAGTTTGGCAAAAGGGATTATATATGGTTGTAGGGTTGACATTGCCACCTCATTTCTACTTACTGCTATAGTGAGTTGACAAGAGGTTCGAGAAGAGATTTGGAGCTTCTAGGAATTCAAGCTAGCCGATCCGTGATTTGCAAGAGACAAGTTAGTGGTCGTATCCTCCTGCATAGTAATTAGGTTTTCTATTTTGGGCATGGCCGTACAGGTGGCCATACAGAGGGATTTGTGAGAGTAGCCCCCCCAGTGCGCGGGTGATTGAAGGATTCTCGTGCTTGGGTGTGCGGATGTAATTGGGATAGTCATGCATGGGGGCACCCGAATGGGGAAAACAGGCACACATTGGATGCGCGCCTATTCAAAGCACAACTACGCATGCGTGCACGGTTGTTTCTCTAACAGTTGTGCATGTGTGCACAAATGTGTAGTGAACAGTTGTGCATGAATGTGTGTATGTGTGTGTGATAGGGGTGCATAGATTCTCCCCTATATGAATAATAGGCACACATATGTGTGCGCCTGTGGGGAAAAAATCCGTGCACATGAGGCAAAGCTGGGGAGTGTAAAAAATTTGTCTTTTTTGAGATTTGGGGTGTTTTTATGGGTTGTGATGTTTGATCAAATCCTGTGTATGTGGATGCAGGTGACCAGTTGAGGATGTCGGTACACTAGAGGGAGAGAGACTAGGCATGCCTTAGAGAGGCAGTGAGAGCCAGGTGTGTGGGGACCTTTGGCAGCCTGTGGGTTGCTAAAGTTCTTTGACTGCTCACTGTTGCGGGCACAAGAGTACCTGCTACAGTTTTTGATATCTATGTGGAGCACTGATTTGTAATTCTTCATTGTGCGAGGGGAGCAGCTCATATTCTCTGCGACAGAGGATATGCATTTCTTGACTGGGCTCCTTTTTCGGGGAAGCCCTCTACCTCCTGATCCCGTGTTGCCAGGGGACGGTCAGTTGGCTGACTTGGCAGGAACATATTCTACCAGAGAGGACTTTATGTCAGGCTCAGTGGTGAGGATTGGGGTGATGGACGCCCGTGTGCATTGTTTCATTGCAACGATGATTATTAGGGTCTATGGATCCCTTGTTACTCAACGGATCAGTGGTGGTCAGCTGAGGATTATATAGAGGGCCCTGGGTGGAGAGCATTTTTCCTGAGGCTTGATGCTACACACCAAGATGATAGGGAAACTTAACCGATGTCAGGCTTCTGATTCTGGTGATTTTTCCTTTGGGTCTATCTTGGTCGCCTGGTTCCTAGAGAGGGTGCCTATGTTGCACCCGAGAGTTTCATTGGATGCGTCGAGTGCACGAGAGCCACGATTGATGCGATGGGAAGCTATCTTGGTTCGTCATGGGGGTGGGGAGGGTGGCCATTACTTTACAGCCGAGATAGCATGTGTGTGGCGTTAGATGCCACAGAGCATACTACGATACCCATATGGCGGGATGGACTATCGTCGAGATCCCGATATGGTCTTACCTCCTGGAGAGGTTTGGGACCATAGAGGTATGTTGATGTATTTGATGGTTTGATTAGTGTAGAATATTTTTTATGGATGGATGGATTTTGATACTAGCTTTTAGAGAGCCACAAGGCCGAGAGATGGAGTTGGTTAGAGTGTCATCTCACAAGGGGCCGGAGAGACCGTCGTGGGGGGATTCACGGGTAGGTGAGAGACGTCGGAGGGATAATGTTGGTGTGAGGCCAACGGATGCTCATAGGGCTGGTAGGAGGCATCGATATGATGACCGTGGTGTGGGGCCTTCACAGGCTCTGCTGGAAGAGGCTAGCCGAGTGCTAGAGGACTTTCGCCACCGATTGGAGGTGGTGCTATAGGGACTACCTGAGGGCATGTGGATGCAGATCCAAGATGAGGGAGTCTTGGAACAGTGTGTGGGAGGACAGGAAAATTTGTGGACCCTGTTTCTTCGAGCAGCAGTAGCGGCAACCGTGATGACAGGGTGACTGCCGCCTGGACCGAGCAGGCCTCCAGCTGGTGGAGCCCCTCCTCTGGATAGAGGACCTGGTGGAGGTTCTCTAGTGGCACCATGAGTGCTTGATGTATTTATTTTCTGTATTTATAGAGGCCTACGAGCCCATGTTGTATAGGGTAGTGTGACACCTATTTTGTACTTATAGGGATGAGGGGGTCCACTTACCTACAGGTGATGTACATGTTGTACTATTTTTTGTAAACATTTGATGGAACAGTGATCAATATATATATGGATATACATTTTTGGATCATACTGATGTTCACATGTGATGTTTTTTTGTGATGGTTTTTATGATGTCTAATCTATATGCTGTGACGGACTTTCGATGATTTATGTATGTGTAATGGTATCTTGATGTGATGAATTCCAATCTAACACTAGGTTACCCATATTATCTGCTATTTGATTGCATTGTCACAGAATATGTGTAAATGAGATTGAATCAAAATGTCGAGATAAAATTCTAACTTGCAGGTATTTCCGAAATAGGCATGGATTGCGGACATGGTACACATTGTTGAGCTGCAGGACGACGAGCTGGGAATCTAGTAAGACGCTAAGGTTGTGAATGTGGTGGTGACTGGCCTTGGCGAGGAGGCCAATGAAGGCTATGTATTCTGCTTGGTTTTTGGTTGCTGAGCCCAAACATATGTTGTTGGAGTGGAGTAGTTCATGTGAGGGGGTATAGAGGGCCCAAGCGACCGAAGCGAGATTTTGTGTCCACCGGCTAGCTCTGTCAGCGTAACCGATTTGGTAGGCTGATGGAGGAAGCATATGTCAATAACACAAATGGTAGATCAGACAAAAGGTGTGGAGGAAAAAAAAATGATTAAAAACTCTATAAAACATGTACAAAAATAAAAATTCTAGTGTAGAATGACTACGCTCAGGCGTAAAATTTCTTGAAGTACAACCCATTGATGGGTTATTTGAGAGAGTGCCCTTCGAGAGAGACCATGATGTAGGCTCCTTTAAAGAGGAAGTGTTAAACGATGTAGGGTCCATGCCATAATGACTCAAATTTTCCATGGCCGAGGGTATCATGGGCAATATCGTAGGCAAGGACGAGGTCTCCTTTGTTAAAGGAGCAAAGGTTGACATGGTGGTCAAATTTGGCCTTTGACCGTTTTTTGTCTGCCTTGTTGTTCTGTAATGAAGACCAATGTTCTTCATCTAGTGATTCTAGGTTCAGTAAGAACTTCTTCATTGGAGCAGTGTCAAGTAAAATCTCAATAGCGATGCGTAAGGTGGGAATTTCGCCTTCGATGGGTAGAGTGGCTTCGATCCCATGGACGAGATGGCAGGGTGTAAAACCAGTGGTGGTTTTAATTGTTGTGTGATAAGCCCATAGTGATGAAAACAACATATGATGCCAATAAGTCTTATGTTTGTTGACAGTACGCTACAACATGGTTTTAAAGACCTTATTAACCGCCTCTACTTGTTCGTTGGACTGAGGGTAGTATGGGGAGGCGAACTCGTGGGAGAAGCCCAACCTTGAGGAGAGTTCGATGAAGATCTCGTTCTCGAAATGTTTCTCGTGATCGGAGATTAACTGTAGTGGAACTCCAAAGTGGGAAATGACGTGATTAAATAAAAAACGTGTTGTAGTGTCAGAAGTGTTGTTGAAGGTGGGCATGGCTTCAACCCACTTGGTGAAGTAATCAACTTCCACGATAATTTATTTGTGTCCATTTTTGGATGGAGGGTTACAATTCATGAAGTAAATGCCCCATTTTCAAAATGGGTCGGTGGTGATGATTGGGTGTAGAAGAGTAGGTGGCGATCGTGCTTTGTGGGCATAAAGCTGGCATTTGTCACAGTGTTTCACTGCATGGATACAGTTGTGAAACAATGTGGGCCAGAAGTATCCGGCCTGAATGATTTTATGGGTGGTGGACATCCCTAAGAGGTGACCACCGCAAGCGTCGCTGGGGAAATCATTTAGAACTCTATCAACCTCGTCGATGGTCAAACATCGACAAATTATGGTGTCGACCCCTCTTCGATATAAGATGTCACCGATAAGGAGATATTGTGGGGCCTGATGGAGAATACATCAACGATCCTCCCTGGAGAGGTGGGGTCCAAACTTCTGTGTTCGGAGGTAGGTGAGGAGATTGTCATACCAGGGATCATCCGAGGGGTTGTAGAAGAGGTGTTTGTCAGGGAAGTCTGTATTGATGGGTGAACTGGTAGTATTTGAGGGAAATGTCGTAATGAGTTTGGCGAGGATGAGGGATTTCTTTCTCTTGGGTGTTGAAAATTCGAGGTCGTACTCCTGAAGGATGATGATCCATCGGGAAAATTTTCCATTAATTTGTCGGCGACTGAGAAAGTATTGCACGAGGTTGGAATCTACCATGACTTTGGTAGTGTGAAGAAGGATGTAATGGTGCAGTTTTTGGACTGCAAGGACAACTGCAAGGGTGAGTTTCTCTTCGTGATTGTACTTCAAGGGTGGTCTTGAAAGATTTTTACTAATATAGTAAATGACATGCTCACGACCATCATCCCCTAATTGGAGGAGAACTCCTACCACTGAGACGATTGAGGTCGATAAGTAGAGGATATAGTCGCGAGTATAGTCGAGTGGACTAATCAAGGGGGCATTGGAGAGCACCTATTTTAAATAATAAAAATTGGTTTGGGCATGTTCATCCCATTAGAATGGGATATCATGACGCAATAAGAGAAGGAAACCGTGTGCACGAGTGGTGTAATCGGGGACAAAGTGGCATAGAAAGTTAGCTTTTCCTTGTAGGCTTTGGAGTTGGCATAAATTATGAGGTGGTGGAATTTCGGTGATGGCTTGGACCTTGAGGGGGTCGACGGTGATGTCACATTGGGAAACAATGAACATAAGGAGGTTTCTGGCAGTGACGCAAAATACACATTTGAGGGGGTTCAAGTGTATTTCGTACTAATGACACTTGTGAAAGATGACGCGTAAGTCATCTAGATGTTGAGTGCATTTCTTAGATCGAGAGGTGAGATCGTCTAATTAGGAGAGGATGATGCGAGATAGATCATGAAAAACGTATGTCATGGCTCGTTGGAATGTCGCACCGGCATTCTTGAGGCCAAAAGGAATGACACGAGATGCAAAAAGTATCCCATGGGGTAGTGAATGCAGTTTTGTACTGGTCTACGGGATGAATTTAAATTTGATTGCAGCCAGAGAAACCATCCATAAAGGACAAATCTTCGTGGTCGGTGCAATCATCAATAATTTGGTCGATGAAGGGTGTTGGGAAGTTGTCTTTGGGACAGGCATGATTGAGATCACGACAGTTAGTGAAGATGCGAATAGTGCCCTATTTTTTGTTGACAGGGACGGGGTTGGAGACCCACGACGTATATGCGATGGGGTATATGAACCCGACAACGTGTAATTTGTCGATTTCGGCTTTGATGGCCACCACTTTGGATGGATGTAATGGGTGTTTCTTTTGTCATACAGGTCTGACATCAGGCCATGTGTTTATACGATGTTCAACAATAGAAGGATCAAGGCCAGGCATCTTTGTGTATGACTAGGAAAAAATGTCCCGGTATTTCTGGAAGAGAGCTTTGTAAGCTATAAGTTCTTCAGGAGAGCATGCAACACCAATGGTGATTTCCTCTACGATGTCAGGTTTGATGGAAATATCGATTTTGACAGTGGGGGAAATGTTATCCATCTTTCCTTCTTCAAAAGCGTCGAGGGCAGGGATAGGATTGTTGAACCAGTCTATATGCCTTGATGGGATAAAATCTTTAGTTTCGATTGTGTATATGGAGTCTTGACTAGGGGGCTCAAAGGATTTCTACGAGAGAAAGAGCACTCTGTGATGGAGCACATTCCATTGGCAATTGGGTGTAGTTAATTCCTTGAGGATGTCTTTGTCACAGTGGAACTGGTGAGAATATAAGGGATCTCAGGGAGTAACATTGGTGATTGTCACCATATGATTATCTTTCGTTGGTGAAGATGTAGGGGAGGTGCACGGAGGTTTTGATGGTGTGCTTGACATAAACCAAATATTGATATATTGTGGGTTAAAAATTGTAGTCGAGCGTAATATTTTCGTGGGGAAATGTACTGGAGAATTGGGGGGATTTGGGGGAAAATCCTCATATAGGTTATTCATGAACCATGGAGGAGTGGGGAGTGCCTCAGGCTTAGGAGAGATAATATGAATGACATCAGGGGATATCGTTGGTACCTCTGGAAATGGGGGGGGGTGTAGGATTATGAATAAGGGCCATTTGGCGATGTCTATATTCAAGGATCGTAGGACATTGCTATGTGAAATGATCCAGTGATTCATAGAGAGAGAAAGGGCATCTCATCCATTCGTTAACTGAAGTTGTGACATAGTGGAAGTATGTGATAGGATTACTTGATGAAGTGGATGGGGGGTACTCTTGCTGAAATATTTGGCGTACTGTCATTAGCGACTGTCGAAATTGAGGTAGTGCAAGGAAATGGTGGGTGTAATGGCCATATTTTGAACAGATGGCACATGCAAATTTGGTTCGCAAACCTGTGGTACCTTTAGTTGGAGACGTGGTGGTAGTGATAGGTTCGTTGGGTGTAGCGACAAGCAGTGTGGTTGCTCGAGGAAGTCATATTAAATTGCATAACTCGAGGAGCGAGGGACATCGATTAGTGGGGTGGCCTTCTTTCTCACATAGTGTGCAAGGAAGTTGAACTCGGGGGGGAAGTGGAGTGGTGGGCTCCTTATTCTTCCTTATGCCCCTAGTTGTGGCGGTGGCACTAGCGAGTGGGGGTGAGGGTGGTGCGGTTGGAGTGAGGATTGGGATCTGCATTGGGATTCCCTCTGTTTGGGGAGGGAGGGATGGTTGAGGAACCATCTCATGTGGGTGTAGATACCAAACTAGGATTGCAAGCACCATGTTAGGTAGAGTAAGTGTTGCGGCTACCTGGAAAGATTGTATGCCTGATGGGGGGTAGAAGAAGGGGATTTGAGTAATGGCTTGGGGGACTGCCTCCCAAACCAGGATGTGACCCTGGGGGAGAGGGGCATCAGGAACTAGTGGTGATGGAGAGTGCTTATGGGATTCCTGAGGTAGGAGTTCTGCGACCAGTGTGACATCAGGGAGTGAAGAAGCCTCAGTGGGAGGAATGGTATCTCCAGTGCTAGTTTCGTTGGAAGAGATGATGCATACCTGAGTTGGGGGATGTATGAGAGGGGGTGCCCTATGGTATGTCCATAGCAAGGATGGGTGTTTGAAAATTCTGGGGGCCATCTCGATGAGTGGGTAGGCATCAGGATTAGTGTGGACAAAAGGTAGGATGTTATCGATGTTGGAGGAAGGGTTAGGCTCATAATGTGAAACTTGTTCAATGGTGATGATATTTTATTTGTGAGGGAACATCATTGTGCGAAACACAGAAGAGGCGACTGCCTTCATAGCATACATGTAGCTACGTCTGAACAAGATATTGTAATTAAGTGGGGCGTCGATAACTTCAATGTCGATAAGGATGGTTTTTCCCTCGAGTTCAACGGGGACATTTTGAAAGAGCCCTTCAAGAGAGGATGTTCTTCCATCATAATCTCTCAAAGTGATGGTAGAGGGTATTAGCTCGGGAACTCTGAGTTTCTGCCATACCATTTTGGACATGATGCATGTGGATGCACCTTCATCGATGATGCATCGATGAACTGTGATGTTTTGAATTTTGACGGGTATCTAGAAAGCTACCAAAGCGAGGAGATGGGGTTCCCCACAATATAAATAAAATATGATGGGTCTAGTATCAACAGGGTTGACTGACCCTAGGGTGGAGAGTAATGACTTCCATTGAGTGGGACAGGTTTGAAGGACTTCTAAGACTGACATGGGGGCAGGGGATTGCACCAAGTCATCGACCAAACTATAATTGTGTACTGCCCTAGCCTAAGGTTTGTTGACATTCCGTTGTAATGGGATGCGAGGAATCTGAAGGGCGGTTTCAGTGTTAGGGCATGGGAACATCAGAGGTGGTCCCGTTGTAACTAGAACTACTTCCAAAGTGGTGGGAGTAGATTCAGGGGGTGTGATGTATTGATGATTGCATGTTTGAAGAAGAATTTATTCTTCATTGGTGAGGAGGATAGTGCGATCTACAGGAGTGCCAGGGTTTTGATATTGTCCCATCTGTGGTGGGGCAAGGTGCATTTCCTGCTAGGTATGCATCACCTCTTGGTGTGGAATGGGGTTTTGTAACACCACTAGGGGTGGTTGTTGCATGTATTGTTGTGAGGCTTGCTGAGGGGCAGGCGGTGCTGGGGGACATGGTTCGTTCACCATAAAGGGCACAAGGGAAGTTTTTTCGGAGGTTATTGTTATTCTTTCCTTGGCATTTGTTGTGATTTCCCCCTTGGGGGTTCTAGTTCCCTTCATTCTAATTTCCCCCAGCAGGTTGGTTTTGTTGGGGGTTATTTCCTACTGGTCTGGGATTATTATTGTTTCGGTTTTTTCCTTTCTTTTTGGCATTATTCGACTTATTGGTTGGATTTTCCGTATTCAGTTGTTCAAAATTTTGAAACTGCTAAATGGGAGAGGGATGAACAAAGTTAACCCCGGTGTGTGGTTGTCCTTGTCGTGGGGCCATGGGTTGGGGAGGACCAGGAAATGGAAAGTATGGATTATTTTGTTGCAATGATCCATATGGTACATAGGAAGGTGTGATGATTTCACTAGTGATCAGGGTGTAATATGAGGTAGAGTGGGTACCCGAACTTGGTTGTATAGATGGATGCATCATGGGTGTCGATGTGGGTCCACTCGTGGGTGGAGGGGGTACAACAGGGTATGGTTGTTGGTAAGGGGGGGGGGGGGGGGTAATAAGGAGGTCTACCATATATCGGTGAATGTTGGGGTGTACCATACATGGGTGGGGGTTGGATGTACGGGTTGTGGTGTGTTGTGGTACTAATCAATTTGTTCGTTGAGTGAGACATCCCAGGTTTGTCTTGGTCGAATGGTACGGGTCTTGGGACGTCAGGTAGTACCGTATATAAGTATCATGACTGCACGTAAATGAGGTCATACTGTTGAGCCTTGTTGATGGCTTCCTCTTCAAATTGGGGGAAGGTGGAGGCCACATCCTTGGCATAGAGGGAGACGAGTGACCTGAGAAACCAATCAAGGCATTGTTGTTTGGTGTTTTCTACTTTGTATAAACTGCGTCATCGATGTCATTCGTGAGTGTGGTTAGCGATATGTGTGGCTGAGGTTTGTTTAAACTCAGAGAGAAATTCTAGAACATTGTCCTGACGGATTAGTAGTTGAAATAAGGCCAAAAATGCTTTGGCCAGGGATTCAAAAGTCACATGGGACCCATATTTTTCGTCTACATACCACTTAGTTGATGGGCCAATAAGTGTGTGTTGAAATAACCTCAATCGATGGAGTCATCCATGATGTTGTTTAAAGAGCACCATAAGTGGAAAGTCATGACGTGGTTGGCAGGATTGTCTCCTACCTTTCCTTCAAACTTGGGAATGTCTGAAGGTAGTTTGGTAGGCATTGCAGGCCATGTGGGGTCGTGCAATATAGGATTGTTGGTGAGCTTACTCAAATCAGATATGTTGAGGGAAGACAAGTATGGCATCTGAAGTGGCGACGGAGGATTCGTTCCAGCCATTGTGTGAGTGTTTTATGTACCCGACCCTTGAGGGTTGTGGGGTGGGGTTATACTTCCCACTTGGGAAGAATTTTCCCCCCCGCTTCCTTATAAAGGAAAGCTAGTGGACGGTTGACCTTGGGAAGTGGACCCAAGTAATGTGGAACCAAGAAAATTTGATCCCAAGATAGTATCACTCACGGGGGTGTGAGAGGGTTGATTCGATGAGTTGGAAAGACTAGGAACTCCTCCTAGAATAGGAGGGATCTTTCACAAGTTTCTAGAACGGCAGGTGTTCTGTGGGTCCCCTATGATGTTCGACTAGCAAAATGAATGTGTGCAACTGGTGATGAGAGTAATAAATGAACAAGATCCTTTGTATAACTTGGACCTTCACAATATATCTCACAATCGTTTTGTAATCACAAGAGCATCATACATAAATTAATTGACAAAGAAGCATATATGTGGGTAGGTGGATTTTGTCCACGTGGGAGAACAAATAAAACAAATTCTCGTGTCCTAAAAAACCGTAACATCCTTCCTCTCAAATAGTACTGGACCTTCTAATAGTACTCAATAGTGGGGCCTGAAGCCACCGGAAGAGGAACTAGTGAAGGATGAAACAATCAGTTATAATCAGGGGTAGAGGGTGCATATCCCAAGAGCTGGCGATATTTCCCAATAACCCCACAAAATCCGATCAAGGTGTAATTGTAGCCCACAATTTCCTCCTGGGTAGATGTCCTAAAATTTGGTCACTAGGTACCTCGGTCAAACTGCAACATTTAGATTTTTGGCCTCAGAAAAGGGTCACGGGTTGGATCTCGTCCAAGAGGTAGGTGCCTCAAGGGGGGATGCACAGAACAACTGGACCTCGGCCTTCAACCCTTCACGGGTATCTCCTCGCCTTATGGTGTGAGAAACACTTGACTTGGAGGATTTAAAGTTCCTATTTGACAACTTCTAATGTTTGAAGATGTGAGAACCAGATAACGGGGAGTTATTTGGATGCCTATCCCCGAGATCCTACCTAGACTAAAAACTTTCTTTTGGCACCTTCTGTGGAGGAAAACTTAATGAATTTTTAGAACAAATTTAGATATGGTTGTTTGTGAGATTGGGGGTGTGAACCATTCTCATTCAAATTAAGTGGGAGTGGATTGTTCTTTCAAGAAAAGAGTGGGGCGTTTTGGAATCCCTTTTGGGGGAAACTTACTTCAACCTCCACAATTCGAGATGAAACTATGTGAGTGAGTAGTGACTTTGTGTGTGAGAAAGTGATAAAAATGTGCCAAATTTTTAATAAGTTAGGTGTCACCTTGCAGCATGTGGACTTTGTGTGGTCCTTACAAGTCTTGATTACATATCTTACTATATGCCATTGGTACAACCTTGCGGAATTTTAAAGTCCCTAGAGAGCTAGCATGTGAGCATGTGAGTCCTTACCAATCCTTTAAACTCCCTAATGTGATTTAATCTAAGAAAGCTTCAAAACACTATCCTAGATTGTGGACATGTGGGCATGTATGGGCCCATTTCAATAATCTTTAAACTCCCCTAATGATGTAAACTAAGAAAGTAGCTTCAACACTATCCTATCTTTGCAGCATGTGGGCATGTATCAGCCCTTACAAATTTAAGATGTTTTTGAAAAGAAACTAAGAGGAGTCCTAAAGAGGGTTGTTGTCCTCTCCTAAAGATTTTGTCTTTAAGGGAGATGAAATCTTCCTTCAATCATTTTTCTGATTCTCAAGATCGCTCTATGGTGCGAGAGAAGAGCATACACTATGATTGAAGTTTGATTTATGGTCCTGATGCAAGTGTTTATATATGTGATATTGAATGATTCCAACTTAATTTTTACAATCAAAGCAAGCCGTCCATGTGACAAAATGAAAGCAAAAAGAGGAAAAAAAATATGGTTTTTAACCTCCTAAGTGCCTAGGTTTTGACTAACCCTTCATGAGGAGAGGGAATCTAAGTGTGTTGTATATTACAAATTTCATAGAATAAATATTTAGAAAGCTATGGGTCTTCAAAACATCACAAAAAACCCTTACAATGTTGAATTTATGGACAGATGTGCGAGTCGCAGAGTAGAGAGAGGTGCATGTGGTGCCAATGCGCAAATAAAAAATGACCTGTGGGTGCACGTGCACAGAATGTGATGAGGAGAAAAGTGCTCTTGGTGCACATGATCGAAAGGCGTGTCTGTGGGCTAAAAAACCTATGCACTTTCTGATACACGACCGGAAAGAAAATTTCGAATGAAATTCTCCTATCATAGATCTGAATTTATCTCTTTGCAGGTAGGCTTGGGTTGGTTATGATCCCTGCAAGTCAAATAAACCAAAAAGAAGTGTTCAAACAACCCAAATGGGGAGGAATCTGATACCTATCCCCAGTGGAGTCACCAATCTGTTGTATCCTTTTCGTCACCTGAATGAGCAAAAGAGGGACACTTGCAAGTCTAGTTGGGTTAGCTAGACAGGACAGAAGTTAGTGCAAGAGTTATAAATGTCAAGCACACGAAATAAACAAACAACTAAGCTAACAACAATTAAAGAAACTAAACTAAAGTGCATAACGGAAATAGAACAAAAGAAAAACCGATATTCATGCCACCAATGGATAGATTGTATTAGTGGGAAAACACCAAAGAGAAAGGGAGAATTATGGGTCCCCTCTTCCTCCAAGGGAGGGATCTTGAACCCCCAATAAGAGAGCTCTTCTTACAAATAGAAAACTAAAAGGAAATGGTGAAGCAATCCAAAGCTCATTCACTCAAGAGGTGATGTGAATAGCCCAATGAAATTATGCTTATATGCTCCAATGAGGAAAGAGGTTCCTTGCAGGAGAATACAGGCAGCATAACAATACAAATAGATTCTTGAAAATATAGCTCACCCATGGTCTCTTTTTATAGAAAATATTTGGGGCAATATCCAACCGGTCTTTAGTGTGAACAAGGGGCCCTTTAGGGCACCTTCAGGTCTTTGACCAACCCCCCACTCAGATTCAGCTTGGATTTGGGGGTCAAATCGAATTGGGAGCTGAACCAGAAGTGAGTGGGAGACCGACCAAAATCATTAATGATTCGTTCTGAGGTGTGCACATCTTTTTGTGTCCACGGTCTTGCATCAGGCACATGTGTGCTTTCCCTGCGTTTTCGAATAGCGCACGTGCATGCACTTCTTTTATATTCTGAGCACATGCTGATTTTATAACCTGTTATATAGTTTGTGCTCTTTGGAAATGCTTTTTTTGGGCCATGAATGAACTAATAGGTGTTTGGAGATGTTGTATTTCTGTAACCATTTGCAGATGAAATTTCAGTGATAACAAGGTGCTCAGAGAGGAGGCAAATGGCCTTGCCTACAATGGATGAGGGATGGGATTTTTCTTTTGAAAATAGTGTTTTGTTGTGCATGAGCTAAATATTCAAAAATATATATTTTGGGAGAGCCACCCATAATGTTTTGAAAGTAGGCTTGTTAAGGAAGGATCCATTGTAAGAAAATTTCCACCTACTGAAGATATTTCCAAGAGAGGAGGGCTAATGAACTCTTTGAAACAACCCTTGAAGAGAAACCTACCACACAACCCAGGAAAGAGGACATTCCAAAAAAAAAGTGCAATGAGGTCTCTTGAGAAGAAAAACAGAGTACACACTTAAATGGGCCTCTAAAAACCCTTTTAATTAAATCCCCCATGTTAAAAGTTTTCCATGTGCCAGGATCCAACATAATATATTTACTTTCTGGAGACAATCATGGCTATAGATAGATATCTAGAGGTTTGAGGGAGGGAGAAGCACAACTTGTGCTAATTAAATTTCATATCCTTTCCTCATTTTTTAGTCCCGAGTCCTCGAAACCTGATAATATTTGTGCCTTCTGTGAGTGGGGGCACAACCATGGAGGTGAAGAGTGAGAGCTTGGGATTGGCCTTAGAGATGAGAAAGAATATCACTGAAATACCATCCTGACCAGTTTCTCAAAGTCTTGTTCCACATAGAA
Source organism: Picea engelmannii (assembly GCA_009831015.1). Taxonomy (NCBI): domain Eukaryota; kingdom Viridiplantae; phylum Streptophyta; class Pinopsida; order Pinales; family Pinaceae; genus Picea; species Picea engelmannii. The sequence goes on along the minus strand of ML779508.1, from coordinate 138,881 downwards.
ATATCGAAGAGAGAATGCTTACCATGATCCTGCAGCCAAGTGAAAAGAGGAATAAAAAGAGGATCTTCATGTAATAGAGGAAGATCCATAATGATATCTATCTGAAAGGATATGCATCTACCATTCCTAGGGATCCAAGTAAGATGACTTTGAAGAAGAGGAATTGATCCAAGTATGTGATCCATTTTGACTTCGAGGAATTTTATCTAAACATCTAAGTCTATCTCCAAATAGATACTTATAATGAATACCCTTTTTCACCACTCATTTTTCCTCAAAACCATCCTCAAGAGGATTTTGGAGCCTAGGGATATATTACAGAGGACCAGATCCTTTATTCCCAAGACGCCATTATATTTTGAATCCCTAACGATATTCCAGTTAACTAGATGAAATATTATATTTTTTGATCTTCCACCTTTCCATAAAAAATGACTGAGTTCTTGAGAAATAGACAGTTTGACATTAGTTGGTGCTAGAAGATAGGAGAATTGAAATAAGCAAGAGTTGATAACACTGATTTTATGAGGACCACCCTGCCAGCTGGGTTGACCCATTGAGATCCCCACTAGAGAATTTTTTTGTTTATCTTGTACAGGATGTGAAACCAAGCATAGAATGGCAGGGACTTGAGGAAGAATGGGATTCCTAGATATTTAAAAGACTACTACTTATCCAAAAATGTGAATTGCAGGATTCGTGCGATAGCAACTAACTTTTTGAAACTTATATTCCAAGTGTAAATATGACTTTTGGATGTGTTTATAAGTCCTCCATAGGTCATCATGTAGTCATATAACACTTCCTTGAATCTATTGGATATAATCGTAAGAGGCTCCACTGAATAGAATGGTGTCATCAACAAACTATGAGTGGTTCATCCTTTTGGCACCTTGGATTATTTTTATCCCAAGAATAGATTTCAGAATTCTCTCCTTGTCTAATATTCTACTAAGAGCCTCTGCCATCAATATGTAGAGAATGGGGGAGAGAAGGAAACCCTTAAACCTCTATATATTTAAAAAAAAAAAGGGGGTATGTCTTACATTCACTAGAGGGGTGATCCAAGGTTCACGAACGTAGGATGAAACCCAAGAAATGATATCTTCATTGAACCCAAATATGGTTAGGGCTACAAAGAGGAAGTAATGCCTTACCCTATCGAAGGCGTTAGTCATGTCTATTTTGTTGAATATTTATCTCTCCCCACGGGTCTAACTTGAATGAATAGCCTCTTGGACTAGAAATATATTGTCCACCATCTGTCTTTTTTCCACAAAACCACCCTGATTTGGAGAAATAATATTGGGGAGATATAGTGGAGGCGATTGTTGATTATTTTTGAAATGATTTTATAAGACACATTGCACAATGATATAGATAAGAATATGGAAAAGTAAGAAAGGTTTACCTCTTTGGGAATAAAGTCCAGAAAGGAAAAATTTGTGTTTCCCTCAATTTTTTTCTGATCTTTGAAAATATTGAATCATTATGAGAAGATCCTTCTTGATTATGTGCCAATTTTTTTTATAAAATTGTGTTGAGAAGCCATCCATGTCGAGGGCCTTGTTTGGATTCATTTGATGGATTACGCCCCACACTTCTTCCTCCGTGACTAATCTATTCAATTTTTCAATATCCTCTGAGCTAATTAAGGTGGGGATGTTGGCCAACATTTTTTAAATCAAATATAAATCTATATTGTTGTCTTCTTTATAGAGCCTCTCAAAGTACATCTAAGTTGCCACTTTGATCTGTTCAAAATATGAAATAGTTTCCCCATCCTCATTGGTAACTTATTTTACTTTATTTCTCCAAATACTAGCTTTCGCTTGAAGATGGAATAATTTTTTGTTTCTATCCCCTTCCTGCAACCAAAGAGTGTGAGATTTAAGGTGTCAGATCTCCTCTTTTAACTTGAGGGGTTTTTGGAAATTATGAAAAGTCTTATGCTCCTCTGCTAGCAAGTCTTGCATGACCTGTTATTTTTCTAATGTATCCCTCAGTTATTCCATTTTAAATGATATTTCTTTGACTTCTATATCTGGCTACTAGGCCTGGGATTTATCCCAAAACTTAAGGTTCTGCTTTATTAGTTTAATATTTAGTTCCCAAATAATGACAGGAGATCCTAGGATCCATTGGTTCCAAATATTGGAGAAAATGTCTAGAAGGAAGGGATATTGAAGCCAAAGGGGATTAAATCTAAAGGGAATATGACCTAGAGTTTATGTTTATAAAAAGATAAGAGAGACAGGGTGGTGTTCGGAGCCATCCCATGCAAGAATGAGGGAGGAAGGAACGATAGGACATTCCAAAAGGGATTCGATAATAAGAAAGCAATCAAATTTGGTTGCAATATGACCTGGCCCCAATCATTTATTAGACCAGGTGTATCTTCCCTTAAGTGAATTAATGTCAAGAATATCAAGGGTGGAAATGAATTCCTCCATATTCTCTCAGAAAGGCTTCCAGACCAAGTTGTCCCCTTTCTTTTCATCTAAATTTAGAGTTGTATTAAAATATCCTACTACAATGTACTTCATATTTTTATTCCTTTCTTGAAGATTTAGCATCGAATTCCAACGTGCCAATTTTTCCTAAGGGATATAGGGCATATAAATATTAATAACATGCAAATACATATCTGAAGGAAGATGAACCAATGTTATGTGTCTTGCCAGTTTTCCATCCTAAAAACTAGTCGATTCCAGAGAGTGCAGAGACCTCTAGAAGCGCCTCTTAAGATAATAGTGAGACCTTTGTGAGACTGCCAAATGTATTCACTATTTCAAAGGATATCATAATCCTTCAATTTAGTTTCCAAGAGAAAGAGAATATGGGGGTTTTCTTATTTTTATAAGTTTCCAATCAAAGTCAAATTACTTATGCACCCAAGACCTCTGCAATTCAAAGAAATTAATTTGATCATTTAGTGGAGGTTTTAGGGATTCCCCCCTTAGGCAGGTTGGTTCCTCCTTCATTTATGGAATCTTGGGGTTATTTCCAAACATGGCCATCCAATGTACTATATTTTCCAAGGTGTTATCACTCTAAAATTTTTGTGCCATTTATGATTTTGTTCTCTCATTTTGCAATATTTTGGCATTTACGCAACAAAATAGCACTTTTGCAGTGCTCATTTCGTAGCGCTCCCAAATTCGATGCTTTTGCAGTGCTAGGAAGCTAACATCAACATCAATGTTGTTAATGATAAAATTAAAGAGACTTTGGGTAGAAGTTACAAGTTTTGGAAAATAAAAAATGATTTTTAAAGGTTAAGTAGATTTTGGGCTTGTTATGATTTATATGCAAGGTTTAAAGTTTGTTTTTCAAAATATGGTGGACCTCAAGCCAGATCACTAAGATACAATCCAAACACAAAGTCTACACCGTAAAACAGCTTACAATCATCAAGGGTCGAGGATTGACAACATGTGCTAAGCCATTGAACACAATTCTAATTATGCAACCATGGGTTAAATTTCTATTGGCTAATCAATATTTGACTAAAAGCTAATTATTGTAAATAAAATATTGTTTTTAAAGCTATTTGAGTTTTGAAACTAATATTTTCATATTCAAAAAGTGCCAAGGCAGTGCTATTTGGTAAAATGTAGATTATGTAGAGCAAAATGGATTGGGTTGGTTTCCATTGAGCCCTAAATTTCAACACCAAGCGCCAAACCACAAGTCAAGGGAGGAGGATGCGAAGGAGCCAACAAGGAGAAACACAAGTGCACTACACATCAAGGGATTTTGTCGACATTCATACATATATACACTAAGATTTCATTTCGTCGAATGCATGTGGTATAAATCCTATGCAAAAAATATAAAAAAAAATCGCCATCTTGTCTAATACCCACATTGCATATAATGAAGGGTCTTCTCTCGGTAGATTGAGAGCTCACATAGGTTCAAATTTAAAAGTCACAACCTAAACCAGACAATTGATCCAGTTTCAAGGTGTCATTTGAAATTGTTTCAATATCAACGGAGCATCGAGGTGTCAAGTGTGCACTCAAGGAGGTGTTTGAAATAACTAGAGAAAATGTACAAGTGTCATCTGAAAGTGTCCATATGGAGCATACATAAAATGTTGAGAACCAGTGTGCTATCGAGCCATTGCCAAGTATGCAAGGTTGTTACCAAATGTCAAGTAATTGAAAACATATGATATCAGTACGGGTAACAAATATTGAAAGGGGCATAAACATGTTACAGTTAAATTTATAGGGTGTGCTCAGGAGAGGAGGAAGTTGAAGGCCTTTGAGCGAATTTCGTCATAATATTCAATGAAAGCAGGACGAGGTATTACTTTTTGCAGAAATCATGTTCAAAAGTATAACGAGGTTAAATTCCTACAAAGGATATATGGTTTCGATCGCAAGAAGCTGAGACATAATGTCTATGAAAGATTCTCTTTCGTGTCCAATGTAGATATTGATTCTATCCTCCCACCTAAGACATAAATAATTGTAGCAAAAATCACAAAAAGGGCACATGTATATGTTGTGGAAGGAGGGCCTCCAATAACTTTTTATGTTGATGGACAAGGAAATGAGATATTCCCAACATTTTATGCGCTCTGGAAGGTGTTGACGCTTCTAAAACATTTTATACTCAAAGGTGGTGAAGTATCTCGCTTTGTTATTGGAGATGATAAATTCTATAGATCCTCAGGCTAAAGAGGGAATCAAACAGGAAGTGATTGTGGATCTTGTTGAACAATTTTGTTCTTACAAGCAGCGAGTGGTGAAACTTGTGAATACAACTTCGGATGAATATCATCATTTGAAGATTGTAATCCTATAGTTCAAAGGAATGAAGTAGTAGTCAAAGAGACACATGTGGCAGTTTTTGGGTTTTTCTGTTCCAAAGGGATTTTACAATAGTATTCAACAATTCCAGGATTGGAGGCACTAATGTGAGGTGGCAACAACTAATCAACAGTTGTAGAGTTATTAGGAGCATATATTGGACATTAAACCAACATGAGACACCTAGCAGCAAGGATCCCATATTTTTTGGCAAAAGATCATTAATCGAGAATCAAGTTGAGCATTTCTAGGAGGTGAGTCATCAATCAATAGAGAAAAACAAAAACAGAGCACGCACTACACGGACATCACTACGCAAATTCTGAAGGATACAGTTGCGTAGCGAGCTCGCTGCACAACTGTCATAGAGCTACATATCACCTCCAAGTCAACATGAACAAGTCAACCAACCTACAAGGCACAAAAAAAATCAAATTTCAAGATATTGGTCCCAACAACCTATCAGATATTCGAGACATTAAAGAAAAAGTTCCCAGATTTAAATTATTTTGATTTATTTTTAGCATTTTGTTCCTAGAAAGTAGTAGTTAGTTTACAACTGTCATTTCTTTTCTGAAACTGATTCTGTTTTTAGCATCAGGAGGTTTTGAACTCCTAATTTCATGTAACTTAATGATGTAACCTTTTTCTATATATAAGGAAGACTGGTAGAGAGTGGGGGGTGAGTGTATTAAGAGTTTCTATTGTCTACATTGTGTAACTTAATTTCCTGAGATTAATGAAAGTTTGAACTAGAAGTACCTAGAATATGATATCTGATGTACATGTGAATATTTCTCTTTTGCCTTGTGATCTGATGTGAAATGTATTTTTCTTGTTTTAATCATTATATGTGTATTTTCTCTTCTATATGTTCAAGTGTGATACATGTATTTGAATTCATCAGAAGATGATGCTCTGTGCATATGTTTACCTGCTCTATTTCTTCTATAATTTCTTTAGGATTCATCCATGATAGAATTAGTGTATTTCCTCTCTGAATATTCTGCTACAGCGATAATTAAATTGGTATAAGGAGTTTTTTCTATCTTGCCTCAGATAAGTCATCTTTTGAATTGACCAGTGTTCAGCCATTTTTTTGTCTCTGATCCTATGACTCCATGTCCCAATGGACCTTCAATCTTCTCTGCCACCAACTCATTAAATCCATTTCAAAATTAGAGGTCTATCCTTTGATTCAAAACCAAATCAATCCTTTCAGTCATTGATTTGAAAAGAGAGATCCCTCTCTGGATTGGAAGGGATAGCTTCCAATCTATAAGTGGTCTCCATGTTACCTCTGTGGTTTCCCTCCCACGGCTAAGGGAAATTACGAAGTGATAACATTTTGGCACCATTGTTGGGGAACGAAGGTGAAATCTTCCCTGGGATAAACAACAAAGTTCAGGTTTGACTTCTGATGGTGAACATAATCCAAACACATGAAGGTTGTACCATTCACCTAGAGACTCCAGTTTTAGACGAATCTTAAGCTCATAATTTTCATGGCGACTCCACTGTCCAAAGACTCGGTAGCCTAAATACTTTCTCAACGACTCCACTACTTCAATATGGATCACAGATCTGCAAGGTATACTCCAATAAATTGCTCTCACATTCTCAGTTTTCAAATCGAATGCCTTACATATATTGGCAAACTTATTTGCCTAGATTCAAAGATGGAAAAGGAAATGATGTTGCTCTTCATTTGATTTAATTTTATATGCATGTGCGTAAGCTAAGGGTTTGATTTCATGAAGACTACTTGATGAAGATGTTCATGGCCACCTTGGAGGGAAAGGAAAAACAATGGTATGAAAATTTACCGTCTACAAGTCTTTATTCATTAAAAGATTTTCATACAACATTTTTTGAGAAATATAAAGAATCTTATTCATCTTTGTTGTTGGTCAAAGACTGTTGCACACATTTGAAAAAAATATTCAGCATCTTGAAATCGTTTATGAAGATGATGAGTTCATGCATGAGGAAATCTTAGAGGCTCTTTATGAAAATACTTTTCAACATCAGGAACAGAAATTAGAGCATAATCGTTATGAAGACGAAGTTGATTTTCAGCAAACATTATCTTCTCCTTTGACTGAAGATTAAATTGATCAGGATTTAATGTTGAAAGCCATGTTTGATCTCTTGAATTTGATGAAAATTTGTAGCAATCTTTCCAGTTTTCATGTGATCAAGATTATGAGGATAATCATTCATATGATTCTTTAGATTATGCATTTTTTTAATCTTTCTTTCAAGAAAAGGTTGGTCAAAATCAGATTTATGAAATTACATCTATAAAACTTCAGATAGTAAGCCATCATATGACATAAAATTTTAGGAAACGAATGCATCAGCTTATCACATTTGTATTACCGAGTCATAGTTGCAAGAGAATAATGTGCATGAAGTTGATTGTGTTCTTAATGTTCAAAATCATGTACCTTCCCCTATGGATAATGAAGAGGAACATGCAGAGTTTCAGGAAATTGGTGAGGAAATTAAAGCGTAGGTTTCTTTAGATGCCTTTCAAAGTGAAGAAATCATTCAGGTTTTTTCATATTTTGAAACTACAAATTCTGAAATTTTTGCAAAGCAAGATGAGCTTCTTGTTGAAGCTTATGAAGGATCATCTTCAGATTTTCTTCAAATACGTATTGTGGTTGCTCCATATGAAAGTTTCTACGTGTAACATCCCACTCTTGCGAGCACATGTTATTGACTTATCCTTGAGGATGCTTGCACGCGAGTGATCCGGTTATAGTATATGGTTATTTGTTTCGCTTATGGATTCTTATGATGATGTTGATGGATTATGATTTATGTGGTTTGATATCTATGTATTGACAGATGTTATTGACGAGTTTCCCCTGAGTGTGCAGGACACTTGACAGATTGAGGATGTCGATGGCATCAATGGACCTCTTTGGACTCTGGATTGAGTCAGGGGGTGGATTGTGTTTGTTTGAGTATTTTATTTATGCATATGTGACATATGATCGATTATATTATGATGTTGTTTACGGATCATTGTCAGTGTTTCGTTGATGGATGTAGGTTGACGATTGCTTGCTAATTTGACTCACATAAGGAGTAAAGGGACCATGTACATAGACTAGATATTTAGGGAGAAGTGTGGCAGCATCCCTGTCACAACCTACTAGCACTCCCTTAGTGGCTCGAATTGTAGGTTAACGATTACCTAGTTCGAAAGATCCACGATATCGTGAGGGAAGACTGAGAAATTCGCTCACGAAGATTTCTAAGGGGCGTGTAATAAGGCAGGGTTTGTATTCCTTAGAGTCCCTTAGTCTCTCACAAGTTCGCTCGAATGGAGTGTTGACTCCAATGTTAGAAAACTACCAAAACCATTCAAAGGCGAGTGGCACCCTTGGAGAACTGAGTGTGTCTTGAAGAGTATGTCGGGGAAATAAAATTTGATTCAAAGAATCTAGGTGGCCTAGAAAACCATGAGCGAATGATTTAACCCTGCAAAATATTTAAGCATTGTTGCCTTTAATTAATTGATGAATTAAGGATTTAATTTAATTAATTGTGAATCCCCAAATTAGAATCTAAGACTATGCAAAAGTATGCCTAAGTGGGTAAGAAGACTAAAACTAATCATTAATTAAATAACATAGGGAAGAGACGAGTCAATTCAAGAAAATAAGGAAGATGAAATAATTCTAAAGAATTAAATAATACACATGTGTGCTGAAAATACCTAATTGAAAATTGAGATAAGAAAGGAATAAAGCATAAAGGAATGTGTGTGCATCGAAAGGAATCTAGAGTCTAGTTAACGCTAGTCTAACTAGGAGAAGATTCATATTTTAACTCAACTTTAACTCAACTCGGATTTAGTAGGCATCAGTCATTAATTGAAAATAAGGGGAATAAAGAGACAACTATTTTCTTGTGCAACTTATGGAGAGGGTGACAAGTGTATGGGGGAAATAATTCTTAATTAATTATTTAAAAAGTGAATTAAATGTGAAAGTGGAAGTTTTATTAAGGAAACTCCTATAAAACACACTGGTTATGGGCAAAGTTATGCTACATAAATTTTGACTAGTTTTACTTGTGAGAGTTGGGATATCCATCATGAGAGAGAGTGGTGGTTCTACCTTGCGAAGCAAGCTGGGATATAGAGGATGTCTGGTTGTGTGTGTGTGTGTGTCCCCTTTGCAGATCGGGGGGCTAAGGGGAAAGAAGAGTATCCCTAGAGTTGGTTGGGAGGTACCGGTGAAGTCTCCACTGTTAGCAAGCGTGAGGATAGAAGGATCATCAGTGGAATAAGATCATCTCCGAGCTCAGCTTCGTTGGTTATGGTATTCTTATTGAGTTGTATTTTTAATGGTGTTAAGATTTTACTTGTAATAATGTGTTCTTGTGAATTCGCCAAACTGTGAATGTAATTTTGGTTTTGATTCTTCATGATACTTGATGGTTGGTGTAGTTTTGATATTAGTGTTTTGCATCGTACTGGGATCTCTCTGTAGTTTCCCTCTATCTTTCCTCTATTTTTCTCATCTTGTTCTAGCTGGTCATGACCTTCGACCACTATTTAAGGAATCTGTAGGAATGGAAATTAATGCCATTTTTCATATGAAATGCCATTGATGCGTTGCACACCTAGCGAAGGTTCTCCCAATGTGTTGTGTGTACGCAAAACGAAAACCCCTTTCTTCTCCTCGCCCAACGAATTGGTGGCCTTGAGAAGCTAAGGATGCCCTTGGTGCCATCTGTTAACTTACTCAGTGTCTAAGGCCTAGAGCATCTCTCGATACTCCACGACCATTGAAGAATCCTTGAAGCCACCAAATCTTTGGTCGCTAGTTTTCTTGTTAAACTGTACTTCTCCTTACCCATTTCAATCATGCAACTATGGATCTGATGTCAGAGATTTATCTACACCGTCTTCTAGTTTCAAGGCGAGATCCCTTGATGCAACGTAAATAGTTAGCTAATGTTCTCTCAGCTCGTTTTCTCCAGCGAGTAAATGCGCCTTCACTATGGATATTTCCCTGGAGCGTTTCTCTGCGTCCAACTTTGGGCGTTTTTTCCAGCCAGCAATTCCTGACACCTGCACCTTATTAGATGACTGCCAGTGATTCTTGGCACTTGCCAGTACTAACCTAGTGACTGCGATTTCACTAGAATCTAAAAATTGCTTATCCTTAAATATCAATATTAACCTGTCCACGATTTATGCAATAGCTAGAAGACCAGCGTAAGGATTTTCCCTTTCCGAAGCTTGGCTGAGTAATACGTTGACCAGGTCTCCCTGTGAGAAGGCAACGATTCTTATTCTTACCCTTGATGAGATATCAGTGATACATACAACACCCTGTGGGTAGTGTTGTGTGAACAAACGTTTTGTCAATGTTAAATTATAATTAAATCATTAATAGAATATATTTTAAGGAAATGATGGAAATTTATCTTTTTTTTAATGATAAATAACTGTTTAGCGTGAAAATCGATCTCGATGGTATAAACCCTTATAATTTGAATGTCAACTTAGAATGCTTGGATGGTGAGACTTCTTACTCTTAGTAAGAAATTAGAAATTAACTTATTACTTCCTTAGGTAGTAAAAGGTGTAGTTCCACATATATATGTATTATTTATATAAATATTAAGAAGGAAATGATATAAGGAATTGGAGTGTAAGTTATCACATAAGGGGTGGTAGTACAATTGGTGACCTTAAACATTGTATAATAAATTATGTTAAGGATTTTTGCGTGTTTTAAAAATAATGAGTTAGACTTTGTTTAATCCCAATTACTAATTTTTATGTTTTGAAGGACCTTATCATATTCCATTTTATTGGCATAATTTTTCACAATTATGATTGATGTTTAATGAGGTGGGATTGAAGTCACAATTATGATTGATGTTTAATGAGGTGTGATTGAAGTTAAGCATTTAGTGTTATATATAGTATTGAAATTATGACACTGTGTTTATATGTCTATCTGAGGTTAGGCTTGAACCAGGTTTTTATGCTTCTTATTCTTGTGTATGTAAATTCCTCTTACTCTTGTTTAATTTTTCGAAGAAGATTTTAAGTTTAGTAATTTATTTCTTTCCTCGCGAAGAATATATGGTTGGCTTCATTTTAGTTTCTTAATGAGTTATGTAATCACTTTACCTTTGCGGTATGTGAATAAAATTTATGACTTATTTTGCACCATGAGAATACCTTGATGATTTCTCTTGCGTCATTAAAATGATGTGATGTATGATGAATGAGTTGATAGATTCTCTTGCGCCATGAATTTAATGCGATGTATCACTGGTTTGTGATCATAAGATAGAATCGATTATTACTTTTGTGCCTTGAAAATAAAGTTGATGATTACTCGTGCGCTAATAATTATGTGGATGTCTGCTTGTTTTAGAATTGTTTACTCTTGTGCCATAACTAATTGATGTTTAGGATTGATTGATTGATCTATTTGTTGTCAGCTTGATCGGCTTAGTGGGATTTTAGACACCTCCTTGTTCCTCAGGACAATCGCCAAATCTGAGACCTTAAATGTTCAAAATCAATCGAATGAATCATGGGCTTGAGTATTTCTTATGTGTCCTGGAGGTCCTAACCATGCAGGATAGGTTGGGCGGGTAGTTAATTTAATGTTCAGTGACATGATGGAGCTTTATGTATATTTTGTCCAGGTGATCATGATGTACAAAATTGCGTCGATATATGTATATATGTTTATGCATTGACTATGCGGTGCTAACATTTATGTTAATGCGTTGGCTTGTGTCATTATTGATTTCCTTGAGGTGTTGCTTGTAATGATTTTAATTATGATGTCGTGTTGATTATGCGTCGTTATTTTTAAGATACTTGTTGATTATATAATGTTATCTAAAGTGATGATGTGTTAATTATGTTAATGCATTGATGAGCTTTGTTAATAATTGTGATCATGTGTAGTTGGGAATGATACTATTTATGTTGTGTCGATTCCTTATTCTAATGAACAAAAAAAATTACCTATTGTGCTTTGCTTTTCCTAGTTGTAACAGAGGGGGCGTTACACCACGAATGTATATAACCTATTCTCGAAGTGCATGATAGGAAAGTTGAACAACTTGTTTCTTTCTCACTTGAGAATGATCTTGAAATTGAAAACATAGAACAAGAACAACCAGTAGGTGAAGAAAGGAAAATAGTAAACGATGAGTCTGGTGTGTTTCTTTTTTCTCATGAACAAGAAGCAAATATAGATGTTGGTTGTCCTTTTCTTTTTTATCAACAAGCAGTAGCAGTCTATGTTCTTCAAGATCCTTTTGCAATTATGTTGGAAGCAAGATAAAATTCTGTAACATTTTTAGAATCGGGCAATAGTTTTTGTTCCCCATAATGGATAAGTATTGAATTTGGATTCAGGATTCAATTTGAGCTCTCATCTTTTGAGTTTTTCTCTCTTTTTAAAGAAAGTTTGAGCATTTTTCAGTCTGGATCCATTTATTGGAGTGGTTGCATTATCACTTTAGTATCACTTGATTCAAAAATTATTTCAAAAGGATAGAGTAGGAATTTTTTTGCAAATAAAATCATGGGAATGAGCATGTTTCAAGAGTTTGCAGTTTCAATGTGATTATTTTACTAGCAGTGTTTTCAGTTTATAGCACAAATTGGTTATAGTTTGCAGAACGATTTGGTTACAGGAGATCAAGTCAACCACAGGTTGCATGTATGGTTTGGGAATATCTCAATGGTTTGGTACTAGTCTTTAGGTTATTTGTCGTCTCGTAGGGAGGACACCATCCCCATTGGAGTCGATGTTAGCACTCTAAATTTTTTGAGTCATTTATGATTTTATTCTCTCATTTTGTAGTGTTTTGTCATTTACGCAACGAAATGGAACTTTTACAGCACTCATTTTGTAGCGCTCCCAAATTCGATGCTTTTGCAACGCTAGGAAGCCAACATCAACATTAGCGTTGTCAATGATAAAATTAAAGATAATTTGGGTAAAAGTTACAAGTTTTGGAAAATAAAAAAATGATTTTTAAAGGTTAAGTAGCTTTCGGGCTTGTTATGGTTTATATGCAGGGTTTAAAGTTTGTTTTTCAAAAGATGGTGGGCCTCGAGCCAGATCACCAAGCTACAAGCCAAACACAAAGTCTACAACGCAAAGAAACTTACAGTCATCAAGGGTCGAGGATTGACAACATGTGCTAAGTCATTGAGCACAATTCTAATTATGCAACCATGGGTTAAATTTATATTAGGTAATCAATATTTGACTAAAAGCTAAGTGTTGTAAATAAAATATTGTTTTTAAAGCTATTTGAGTTTTGAAACTAATATTTTCATATTTAGAAAATGCATGGGCTATGCTATTTGGTAAAATGTAGAGTATGTAGAGAAAAAGGTATTGGGATGGTTTCCATCGAGCCCTAATTTTCAATACCAAGCGCTAAACCACAAGTCAAGGGAGGAGGGCATGAAGGATCCAACAAGGAACAACATAAGTGCACTACACGTCAAGGGATGTTGATGGCATTCATACATATATACACCAAGATTTTAGTTCGTCGAACGCATGTGGTATAAATCCTATGCAGCAAATATAAAAAAAATCACCAGCTTGTCTAATACCCACAGTGCATATAATGAAGGGTATGTTCTTGGTGGATCAAGAGCTCACGTAGGTTCAAATTTAAAGGTCACAACTTACACCAGAAAATTGATCCAGTTTCAAGGTGTTGGTTGAAATTGTTTCAGTATCAACGGGGTGTCGAGGTGTCAAGTGTGCACTCAAGAAGGTGTTTCAAATAACCAAAGCAAATATTTAGGTGTCATAGGAAAGTTTCCATATGGAGCATACATAAAATTTTGAGAACGAGTGTTCTATCAAGCCACTGCCAAGATGTAAGGTTGTTACCAAATGCCTCCAAATGTCAAGTAATCGACAACATTTGATATTAGTACGGGCAACAAAGATCGAAAGGAGCATAAACAAGTTATAGTTAAAAAAAAGTTATAGTTAAATTTACATGGCTTGCTCAAAAGAGGAGGAAGTCGAAGGCCTTTGTGTGAATTTCATCAGAATATTCAGCGAAAGCAAGCCTAGGTATTAATTTTTACAAAAATCATGTTCAAGAAGTCTAACAAGGTTAAATTCCTACAAATATTATATGGTGTCGATCGCAAGAAGCTGATACGTAATGTCTGTGAAATATTCTCTTTCATGTCCAATGAAGATATTGATGCTATCCTCCCACCTAATATAGAAATAATTGTAGCAAAACTCACAAAAAGGGCACATGTATATGTTGTGGAAGGAGGGCCTCCAATGCTTTTTGATGTTGATGGACAAGGAAATGAGATATTCCCAACAGTTTATTCACTCTAGAAGGTGTCAACACTTCTAAAACCATTTGTACTCAAAGGTGGTGAAGTATCTCGCTTTGTTATTAGAGATTTTAAATGCTCTGGATCCTCGGGCTAAAGAGGGCATCAAACATGAAGTGATTGTGGATTGTGTTGAACAATGTCATTCTTACAAGCAATGAGTGGAGAAACTCATGAATACAACTTCGGATGAATATCATCATTCAAATATTGTAATCCCAGACTTCAAAGTAATGAAGTAGCAGTCAAAGGGACACATGTGGTAGTATTTGGGAATTTTTGTTCCAAAGGGATTTTACAATAGTATTCAGCAATTCGAGGATTGGAAGCACTAATTTCAGGTGGAAACAACTAATCAACAGTTGTAGAATTGTTAGGAGCATATCCCGGACATTAAACCAACATGAGACACCTAGCAAAAAGGATCCCATATTTTTTGGAAAAAGATCAATAATTTAGAATCAAGTTGAGAATTTCCAGGTGGTGAGTCATCAATCAACAGAGAAAAACAAAAATAAATCACTCGTTGTGCAAATTCTGAAGGATATAGTTGCGCAGCGAGTTTGCTATGCAACTGTCACAGACCAACAGATCACCTCCAAGTCGGCATGAACAAGTCAAAGTACCTAAAAGGAACAAAACAGATCGAATTTTTAAGGAATTGGTCCCAACAACTTGTCAGCTATTTGAGACATTAAAGCAGAATTTCCTAGATTTAAGTTATTTTGATTTATTGTTAGAATTATGTTCCTAGAAAGTAGTAGTTAGTTTACAAGTGTCATTTCTTTTTGGAAACTGATTCAATTTTTATCATAAGGAGGTTTTAAACTCCTGATTTCATGTAACTTCATGATGTAACCTTTTTCCATATATAAGTAAGATTGGTAGAGAGTGGGGGGGCAAGTGTATTAGGAGTTTCTATTGTCTACAATGTGTGACTTAATTTCCTAAGATTAATGAAAGTTTGAACCAAAAGTACCTGGAATATGATATCTGAGATACATGTGAATATTTATCCTTTGCCTTGTGATCTTTGTGAATATGTTCAAGTGTTATACATGTATTTGGATTCATAAGAAGTTGATGCTATTTGCATGTGTTTATGATGCAGGAGCATCGCAAGGTCGTGCAAGCATAGCCAGCAGCGAAACAGTGTGGAGATAAGAGACAGTTGGAAAAGCACCGAGCACATTCTTTGAAAATGTTTTGAAATATTAATGAAGTCATTAAGTGGAGGCATGCTTGTATTATTGTAAAAGGACCTTGAGCAATCCGCTCTCGTCCATAGTAGATAGGAGCCTTTATGTGTAATGAATGTAGGTAGATAGAATTTAATTCTAGATTAGATAGTTTTAGAGCGCAAGAGGGAAACGGGATATAGACACCCTCATTGTATAGTTGTAAGAGGATTGTCAAGATAGGGCATAGAGTATAGAGAAGAGAGCAGAGAGYTGTAGTTGAAAACACCCATGTAYAGAGATTTGAATTAATAGAAAGAGCGTCAATTCAAATTCATGGTGTCGTATTATTCTCTGTGTATGCATGTTGAATGTTATGCTCATGGATGTTTACTTTCTGTTATACATTTGCTTTATATGTTGTGTATATGATTTCATKCTTTTTGTTTGAAGTCTGAGAGAGAGTAAGGAATGAGTTTCAATTGTTTCTCTATCTGAGCAAGAGTTCCTGCAAGGAGTGCAGTGAAGTTGTCCGTAAGGAGTATGTTGACAAGAGTTTAGAKTTTTATCTCTGAAAGGTCAGGAGGGTTAACATTGTTCTCATTCTCGCAGAAGTGCAAGTTGAGCACAAGAGCCGTGCAAGGTGTGCATAGGCTGAGTAAAGTCTCAGATTTTGCGAACCTGAGAAATTGTTGAAGGACTACTGCTGCAGGGAGTGCACAAAGTCGAAGGACTTCAATTCTTTGAAGTAATTGAAGGATTCGCCGCAAGGAGTGCGTGTGGGAGTCTTCTTTAAGACTCAAAGTTGGAGAAAGCTCAGGAGGGATTGGGTCTTCGCAGTTGTCGAAGAAAAGCACAAAAGGTTGGTGCCTTGAGGCGTTGAAAGGAGGCGTAGCAAGATTACGTTGCAGGCGGGTAAGTTCCGCGGAGAAATACTTGGTTAAAATTCGCAGGAATTGTCCAGGAAGAAACGGACAGTCGAAATTCTTTGAGAAGAATTCGCAAAGTCACAAGAGCCGTCAGATTTTGCAGAGAAGCAGGAACGTTACGACGAGCTTTCCTCAAGCGCAAGCTCAGAAGAAATCAGGTCCGTAGGATCCAAGTCAACCAGGGCCATTGGATCACTCACGAAATCTCATTTCGGGGTTTCATGAGTTGAACAGTTGAAGGTTTTGCATCAAGGTTCACGAAGTCGCGAAAGGCGAGTAGTGAAGTGGTGAGTGGATCAGAGCCGTCCATCCGGGGAGGACAGGTGGCAGAGATCTAGATATCTCATGAACTCGGAGGTTCATGAGGCGAGAGCCCAAAGGTTGGGTACTCTAGGTTGCGAGAGGAAAAGTCCCGAAAGGGCGAGACGTTTCATTGTGGGACCGCATGGACGACGTGTCAAAATTTGATAGTTCGGTGCTTAGGTACATCGAGGAGTTTGGGATCTCGTCACTTCGGGTGTCGTGATATAAAGGAGATAGAACTTCGGGGAGTGAAGTGGCGAAGTGCGAAGTGGAGCGTAAGGGACACGTGGCAGAATCGCAAGGTGGGCCCGTGGAATAGACAGGCGGACACGCGTTGTTCATTGAAGAGAGTCAACACCCCGTTGACTTTTTGTGTCTCGGGGGTTCGTAAGATAAGGGGAAGGAAGCCCAACCTTTCAACTTGTGAAGTGGCGAAAGGCGAGAAGCGCTAGTGGGAAGCCTAGCCGGTGGTCACACGCGGAGGGCGCTGACAAGGGAAGGAGTTTTTCCCGTCTCACGATCTCGGATATCGTGGGATTGGACAGGAAGAGTCGAGAGTATCGACTCATGAACTCGTGAGAGGCGATTTGTGACAAGCGCCTTTCAGTTTAGGCCTTGGTCATAGTCGGTGGTCATGCGGAGAGAGGGGAGCTTGCACCTAGTGTCATTCGTGCCAGGGAAGCTTCCAAAAGGACCTGTGGATCAAAAGAAAGAAGATTCAAGCAGGGAATTGAAAGAGATGATTCAGCTCAAAGGGAAACGAAGAACGATCTTGTAAGTTGATCCTCAACCTGAGGGCCGAGTGGGTCTGCACCAGTTTACCTGCTTTATTTCTACTATAATTACTTTAGAATTCATCCATGATAGATGCCATGAATAATTAGTGTCTTTCCTCTCTGAATATTCTGCTACAACGACAATTAAATTAGATAAGGAGTGTTTTATATATTTCCTCAGATAAATCATCTTTAATATTGACCAATGTCCAGTTGCTTGTTAGTCTCTGATCCTATGACTCCATTTCCCAATGGACCTACAATCTCCTCTACCACCAACTCACTAAATCCATTTCAAAATTAGAGATCTAGCCTTTGATTCAAAACTCAATCAATCCTTTCAGTGATTGATTTGAAGAGAGGAATCCCTCTCTGGGTTGGAAGGGATAGCTTCCAATCTGTAAGTGGTATGCAGGATACCTATGTGGTTTCCCTCTTGCATCCAAGGGAAATTATGGAGTGATAACACAAGGTATTTTTTTTTTGTTGTTGTATCTTCTCTCTTGTGTTGATTTAAATTGCGCCCTCCCCATTTTGAGGGGACATTGTGTGCTAATTATTGATCTGATTCCTCATCCAAGATTTCCAAAATCTCCCCTTCCTACGGGGCCACTGGGATTTCAAGACCTTACTCTGGGGCTCGAGGAGGAGGAACAACAAATTCATGGAATGGGATGCCCCCAATAACTCCTTTCTTCCAATGGGTGTCTGTCTATCCTGAATTGTGAGACTTGGGATCTAAAAGTTGTTCTTTTTTTTTCTCAACATCCATATTGGAGAGAGTTTCAAACTGGTTTTTACTTACCATTGGATTCTTCCTTTACGGATAGACAAAATCAGAAGGTCCCAAGGAGGGACTTGGACTGGAGGGAGATCCAGGAGGAGGCTGAGTTTTCTCCTAGATGGCCTGAGAGCTCTATTTTGTTGCTTGTATTTTCTTTTTTGATTGTTGTCATTGCTCTTTGGGATCTATTGATGTGTCAAATAGTTGGCTTAGGTTGATGGAAAGTTGGTATGGATTTTTGGTTTTCATTGATGTCAACCATTGGAGAGTGATATTGTAGATTGATTTCAACTCTTAGTGATTGATGTCAACCCTTGGAGAAAGTCTGGTAGCACAAAGGTTTGGGTAATGGACCCAAGTTTGTTTAATGTATAATTGTATTAGTTTTAATATATTTTAAGGTAATACTATTCCATATGGGTATTACATGTCATTCCATTTCCAGTGGTATGTGGAACTTCACATAACTCCTCACGGTTAGAGAGTTATGGCCATGTGAAGTTGGAGAACCCAGGTTTGGGTTATGCACCCAAGTTTGTTTGATGGATAAAGCTATGTGTTTTGATATATTTGTAGGTAATACTCTTCCATATGGATAGTAAATCTCATTCCATTTCCGTTGTTATTTGGAACATCACATAACTCGTCACGGTTAGAGAGTTATGGCCATGTGAAGTTGGAGAACCCTCATGAGACATCTAGAAGCCCCAAAAGGTCATAGTAGTCAAAGTGGTTTAAGAGATTTTAGAAGGTAAATAATAAAGTGAAGTGATGAGTATACTATAATTCAAAGTGAATACAAAATAAATTATTTAAATAATAAAGTTAATGGAGAAATTACTAAGTGGACAAGTGGTTAGAATTGGGTTAGCCCTAAAATAAGGAAAGTGGTTTGAGATGGATAGAAGGTAACCCCTTGAGGTAAAGTGAAGTGATGAGTGTACTATAAGTCAAAGTGGATACAAAATAAATTATTTAAATAAAAAATTTAATGGATAAATTACTAAATGGACAAGTGGTTAGGAGTTGGTTAACCCTAAAATAAGGAAAGTGGGTTAAGATGGTTAAAAGGTAACCCCTTGAGGAAGCTACATGAAAGTATAAATAAGAGGTAAGGCTCTCTCATTTTAATCACACTTGAGAATATTGAATATCTACAAGTGATTGAGGTAACCAAAGGATATCTAAGCCGAATTTCAAAGGCAAGGTGAAGTAAAGAAGGCCGAAATTCAAGGGAGGATAAATTCTTTTGATGATGCTTTCTAAGGTATGTTATTTCAAGGTCATCTCACCATTTTTGCAATATTTTTTTTTATAGAATGACTCAAACCATGAAATTGGGAGGCCATTGAGAAAATATATCGAAGTAGCTGTGATACAAATTTCAACTTGTGGGGCATTGTATTTTTGGAATTACACTCTATGGAAAATAGGGTTTGTGGCTAGTCCTTAAACTAGTCTAAAACATGTGTTTCAGGTAAAAACATCATAACTTCTTCGTAAAAACATCCAAATTCAGTAAGACTAAATGTGTTGGTTAGAGTACATTCTGCAGTATTTTTTGTAAAATTTTCAGATCCATTCAACAAATATTCTGTGCAGGGCACGCTCTAGTTCGCTCTCTAGAATAAGATAGAATTCAATTGGGTATGCCATTTTTCCTATAAATATTTTTCTGAGAGGTTCCAAGTAGTGACATCTGGAGGAATTTCATAAAACACATTGAATAACATTGTGTACTATTTTCGGATATTTATTCATTACAAGTACATAGTTATTATTATTTCAAGTTAGGGTTGTTCACTAATCCAAAACTAGTCATGTGAGACTAAAGTAAAGTTTGATGAAAATGTTAGTCTCTTGTTGTTAAAGTTAAGGAAGGTTTGCAGGTATGTGATGATATACACTAGCTCTATTGCAGAGTTACAAATTAGATTTTGATGATGAAATTGATGAGGGATTTTGGTTGAGGTACATGTTGGGTACATGGTTGAGACAAGTAGTTGATGAGTTGGCACATACATGAGGTGTATAGTTGATGATGTTGGTACATATTGATGAGTCATAGTCGATGAGTAGTTGATACATGATTGGTACATACTTGGTACATGGTTGGAGGCACTTGTTAGTAGTATTGTTGACACATGTTTTATTGATGATGTAGCATACTTGTATTGGTATATTATTAGAAGCACATATTGATCTTAGTGATGATTATGAGTTGTTGTGTTATGATTGGTTGATGCACATATTTGAGAGTTGTCTTGGTGATTGATCTTGGTGAGTAGATCTGATTTGGTTGATAAGATTGATGAGACAAGTTGTTGTGATAGGTTTTTGCACAGGTTATTCGTACAGGTTTGGTGCATGGTTGATGCACTTGTTCATGGTACATGTTGACGTACAGGTTGGTGCATGGTTGATGCACTTTTTTATGGTACAGGTTTATTATAGGTTGTTTGGTATAGGTTGGTGCATGGGTGATGCACTTGTTTATGGTAGAGGTTGACTACAGGTTGAGGTACATGTTGATGCATGGTTGATTCATGGTTCAGGTTATTGGTACAAGTTGTTTGGTGCAGGTTGATTGGCACAGGTTTACAGTAGTATATCTCACAGTGATAGTGTGATAGTTGTTCCATCATTCTACTTATACGTCAGGGTAGTTGGATGGGGCAAGGATAGGTGGTTGTAGCCACCTTTCGGTTGTAGCCAGAGAACATAGGGGGTTGTATCCTCCTTCTGGTTGTAGCCAAAGAATTGGGGAGTCGGAGTTTCCCTCAGGTTGTAGCCTAAGAAACTAGGGGGTTGGAGCCTCCTTCTAGTTGCAGCTAGAAAAAAAAGGAAGTTGGTGCTTCCAATGAATGTAATTGTTAAATACATGTAAGAAAAATCATTTCTTGGTTTTCTCTCGCTTTGGGTTTCCACGTAAAACACTAGTGTACTGTGTATGTGTGTGATTGTTCATTTGTTCATTGTTTATTTACTATGCAACTATTGGATGATCATGATACATTTATATAACACTTTCATTTTATGGTGAAAAATGATTATATTTCTCTATTACTAATCCACCCCCCTCTCAGTAATCCAACAGTTGGTATCAGAGAAAGGTTCCTTCAGGAAACAGTTTAACCACTGGAGCGAGATCATGGATTATTATGAGAATGGAGTACCAATGTTTAATGGTCAGAATGGTTTTAAGTATCAGATGTGGAGCATAAGGAAGGAAGTATTTTTACAAGAATGGGGACATTATATTTGGCTATTAGTTGTTATAGGATATGATAGTTCAAAAAGGGAAAAGACTACAGCCAAGAAGGAATTGAAGAAGAATAAAAAAATAGCAATGGATTTCATCTGGGAAGGATTACCAAATCCGGTAAGAGAAAAGGTTGGTAAGTTTTCATCAACCAAAGAACTTTTGGATAAGTTACATGACATATATTCTTCACCCATCGTAGATTTAGAAAATGCCAAAGAATATGCAGATACATAACAAGAAGAAATATGTTCATCATGTCAGACATATTCAGAAGAGGAAGGGTATCAAGAAGCAAAAGTTGATTACAGAGAAAAATTGATCAGTGCAATTGAATATATAAAGAAAGAAAGAGAAGAAAACAAGTCATCCAAGAAAGAATTGATTAAGAAAAAGGAAAGTGTTCAAGGTTCCGAAAAAGATCAGCAGGTCATCAAGAATTTAAGAGCTCAACTAGAAGAGGCCAGAAGAATTGAAGAAACTCTAGAATATCAAAAGAAATGTTTAGAAGCCAACATAGCAGCACAAAAAGAAGAAACAGAAAAGAGAGAAAAGATATTGATGGATCATCTCAAGGAAAGAACCAATGACTTAAACCAACTTGAGGAAGAGTTTGGTCAAGAAGAGAGAAGACTGGAAGAAGAAATAATTACATTGAAAATCAAACTTGAAGAAGTAAAGAGAACATAAGAGATCATGAAGTATCAAATAATGAAGAAAGAAGAAGAGGTTGAGAATCTTGAAGAAGAAGTTGTCACACTAAGAGTTAAAATCGTCAAGCTTAACAAGAACGTTGAAGAGACAGAAACATCCACATCAGTTGTAGAGAATGAAGAGAAGCACTCTATGTTGCTAGAAAAGAATAATGAAGAAAATATAAAGAGCTCTATAGAAGTACTCAAAGGAAGGAATCATGGTCAACCAGAATCTAAGAAAACTAATAAAGATACATCTTCAATAAGACCATTCGTTTTCAAGCCACAAAGAAGCTTCAATCGTGATCATGATCAGTCAAGGTAGGAATTCAGAAGGACTACACCACAAAGAAGATCATTCACTCCTAGGTATGCAAATTTATTTTATGGTCATTGTTTTAATTGTACTAACTTTGGACATAAGGTTGCATATTGCAGGGATTATAAAAGAAATGTTCAAGAAAGAAATGCCTATGTGGCCCCACAGAACATTGAATGTTACTAATGTCATAATTATGGACACATAGCTCGTGATTATAGAAGCATGATCGATACTTCCATGAAAGAGAACACTGATATTAGATATAAGAAAGTATGGATAAGAAAACAGGAAGAACAGGTGAACAAATAACAGGTCCCAGAGATCGCAAGATTGGCAATAAAACGAGATGAAGAAAAATCTACAGATAAAAAGAAGGATGTTAGATATAGAAAGGTTTGGAAAATAAATGAAAGAAAAGAAGGACAAGTAAATAAGGAATAGGTTCAAGAGATTGTACTTTTAGGTATTGTAGTGAAAGATGAATCCATAGACAGAAATAAAGAAGTCATAGCTCAAAGAGATGATGAATCTACCAATGAAAATGATGATGAATACACATTAGAGCAGGAATTGTTCTGAGCCATCCAGCTTAGAGACTCCTGGGTAATATGAATATTAGAAAGTGGGAGTCTATGCGATAGTTGTGATAGAACAAAGAACCATCCTTCGAGAAGTTCACAGAGTTTGAGAAGACAAATCCAGAGAAGTCAGTTAGCAAAACTACAGTTTGATATCTTAATCAAGATTTCATGATAGTATAGTAATAAATGGGTCATCATTATGGACAGTTGTGCAAGTATAGTCTTGGACAGTATGGACAGAGATGGATTTGTAAGAATACTTAGAAAGTCTGGACAGATATATGAAAGTGGACGAGAGCATGGATTCATAGATTGGTTCAGAGAATGGTTCAGATACAAAGGAACATTATCATAATGGATGATAATTACTCAGGAAATGGCTCGAACAGTGCTAATGTATTCCAAATTGACAGATATTTTTTGGACACATGCAGTGCATACAATAGTTCAAATTCAAAATAGATTAATGCACAGAAACAACAATGACAAAACTCCCTATGAACTATGGAAAGGAAGCGCAGACAACAACCTCTACATCAAGGTAACTCAAGGTAGTATTTTATTAATTGATATTTATGTTGATGATATTGTTTTGGAAGTGCTAATGACAGGTTAAGACAAAAAATTTCAAAGGATATGCATAATGAATTTGAAATTTCATTATTTGGAGAACTATCCTTGTTTTTGGGCTTTGGATATGTAAAATCAACCAAAGAATTTTTATTTCTCAAACTAAGTATATCAGAGAAATGCTAAAGAGGTTCGGAAAGGAAAATTGCAAACTAGTTACCACTCCTATGAAAACCAGTTGCAAGTTGAGCAAAGATGATGATTCAAAGTCTATAGACCAGAGGAAATATAGGTCAATGATTGGTAGCTTACTATATGTGACATCATCTACACCAGATGTAATGCAGGCAGTTGGACATGTGGCATGATTTCAAGTAGCACCAAAGGAATCACATGTATTTGCAGTGAAGAGGATTTTCAGATATCTCAAAGGAACATAAGATTTTGGATTATGGTATCCAAAAGAAAAGGATCTCACTTATTGCCTACACAAATGTAGATTGGGCAGGTTGCATTGATGACTGATGAAGCACCAGTGGAGCGGCGTTCTACTTGGGTGGGTGTTTAGTATCATGGTTAAGGAAGAAACAATCATAAATATCCTTATCTACAACCAAGGCGGAGTATATTGCAACAACAGCATGTTGTACATGGGTTCTATGGATGAAACAAACTCTGACAGATATATAGGTTGAGTATGATGAGCCCATTCCAATCTATTGTGATAATACAAGCACCATCAATATCTCAAATAAGTCGGTGATGCACTCCAAGACGAAGCACATTCCAATCAAGTATCACTTTCTACAGGAACAAGTTGCAGAGAAGAACATTAGAGTTGAATATGTGGGCACAAAAGAACAAGTGGCAGACATATTTACAAAACCTCTTCCACGGGAAGCCTTTGAGTATCTTCGCTAGAGACTAGAAGTAATTTCTACTCCAAAATGAATGCTTTTGAATTCTTATCTTATATGTCCTAGATGTACATGAGGAAGCGCCATAAATAGGACAATTCATGTTGGGATATCAATTTCAAGAAGATTTCAGTCAAGGGGAGTATCCCCAAGGATAGTTCAGTCAGGGGGAGCATCCCCAGATGGAAAGATACCTTTGCCATTGATGACAAATGAGGGGATATTTATCAGATGAAGGATATAAATTCTTGGAGAGAGAGCACAAAGGCATTTAGACAGGGGGAGCATCCCAAGGATATTTCAGTCAGGGGGAGCATCCCCAAAGGGAGATACCCTTTTCCATTGATGTCAAAGGGGGAGACATAGAAACATTAATGAGGAGTATAAGTATGAATGTTATCATGACTAAGTTTTGTCATCAATGTTGGTGTTGCCATCAATGCCAAAGGGGGAGATTGTCAGACAGTTGGATTAGGTTGATGGAAAGTTGGTATGTATTGTTGGTTGTCATTGATTTCAACCATTGGAGAGTGATATTTTATATTTATTTCAACCCTTAGTGATTGATGTCAACCCTTGGAGAAAGTTCGGTAGCGAATTCTGGTAGCAAAAAAGTTTGGGTAATGGACCCAAGTTTGTTTGATGTATAATGGTATGAGTTTTAATATATTTGAAGGTAAGACTATTCTAGATGGGTATTACATGTCATGCCATTTCCGGTGGTATGTGAAACTTCACATAACTCCTCACGGTTAGAGAGTTATGGCCATGTGAAGTTGGAGAACCCAGGTTTGGGTAATGGACCCAAGTTTGTTTGAGGGATAATGTTATGTATTTTGATATATTTGCAGGTAATACTCTTCCATATGGATAGTACATGTCATTCCATTTCCGGTGGTATGTGGAATGTCACATAACTCCTCATGGTTAGAGATTTATGGCCATGTGAAGTTGGAGAACCCTCATGAATCATCTAGAAGCCCCAAAAGGTCAAAGTAGTCAAAGTGGTTTAAGAGATTTTAGAAGGTAAATAATAAATTTAAGTGATGAGTATACTATAATTCAAAGTGAATACAAAATAAATTATTTAAATAATAAAGTTAATGGAGAAATTACTAAGTGGACAAGTGGTTAGAAGTGGGTTAGCCCTAAAATAAAGAAAGTGGTTTAAGATGGTTAGAAGGTAACCCCTTGAGGTAAAGTGAAGTGATGAGTGTACTATAATTCAAAGTGGATACAAAATAAATTATTTAAATGATAAATTTAATGAATAAATTACTAATTGGACAAGTGGTTAGAAGTTTGTTAACCCTAAAATAAGGAAAGTGGGTTAAGATGGTTAAAAGGTAGCCCCTTGAGGAAGCTACATGAAAGTATAAATAAGAGGCAAGGCTCTCTCATTTTAATCACACTTGAGAATATTGAATATCTACAGGTGAATGAGGTAACCAAAGGATATCTAAGCCGAATTTCAGAGGAAAGGTGAAGTAAAGAAGGTCGAAATTCAAGGGAGGATAAATTATTTTGATGATGTTTTCTAAGGTATGTTATATACAGGTCATCTCACCATTTTCGCAATAATTTTTTTATAGAATGAATCAGACCGTGAAATTCGGAGTCCATTGAGGAAACATATCCAAGTCACTATGGTATGAATTTCATCTTGTGGGTCATTGTATTTTTGGAGTTACACTCCGTGGAAAATAGGGTTTGTGGCTAGTCCTGAAACTAGTCTAAAACATGTGTTTCGGGTAAAAACGTCATAACTTATTCATAACAGATCCAAAATCAGTGAGACCAAATATGTTAGTTAGAGTACCATTTTTAGTATTCTGTATAAAATTTGTAGATCCATACAACAAATATTTCGTGTGGGGCACACTCTACAAGTTCGCTCTCTAGAATAAGACAAAATTCAACAAGGTATTCCATTTTTGCTATAACTCATTTTTTGAGAGGTTCCAAGTAGTGACACCCGGAGGAATTGCATAAAACGCATTGAAGAACATTGTGTACTATTTTCAGATCTTTATTCATGACAAGTACATAGTTATGATTATCTCAAGTTAAGGTTGTTGACTAATCCAAAACTAGTCATGTGAGACTAAAGTAAAGTTTGATGAAAATGTTAGTCTCTTGTTGTTAAAGTTAAGAAAGGTTTGCAGGTATGTGATGATATACATCGGGTCTATTACAAAGTTGCAAATTAGATTTGGATGATGAAATTGATGAGGGATTTTGGTTGAGGTACATGTTGGGTACATGGTTGAGACAAGTAGTTAATGATTTGGCGCATACATGAGGTGTATAGTTGATGATGTTGTTACATCTTGATGAGTCATAGTTGATGAGTAGTTGATACATGATTGGTACATACTTGGTGCATGGTTGGAGGCACTTGTGAGTAGTATTGTTGACACATGGTTTATGGATGATGTAGCATACTTGTATTGGTATATTATTAGAAGCACATATTGATCTTGGCAATGATTATGAGTTGCTCTGTTATGCTTGGTTGATGCACATCGTTGAGATTTGTCTTGGTGATTAATCTTGGTGAGTACATCTGATTTGGTTGATAATATTGATGAGACAGGTTGTTGTGATAGGTTGTTTGGACAGGTTGTTGTGACAGGTTATTCGTACAGGTTTGGTGCACGGTTGATGCACTTGTTCATGGTACAAGTTGAGGTACAGTTTGGTGCATGGTTAATGCACTTTTTTATGGTACAGATTGATTACAGGTTGTTTAGTATAGGTTGGTGCATGGTTGATGCACTTGTTTATGGTACAAGTTGATTACAGGTTCAGGTACATGTTGATGCATGGTTGATGCATGGTTCACGTTATTGGTAGAAGTTGTTTGGTGCAGGTTGATTGGTACATGTTTACAACAGTATATCTCATAGTGATAGTGTGACAATGGTTCCATCATTCTACTTATACATCAAGGCAGTTGGACGGGGCAAGGACAGGTGATTTTAGCCACCTTCTGGTTGTAGCCGGAGAACATAGGGGGTTGTAGCCTCCTTCTAGTTGTAGCCCGAGAATTGGGGAGTTGGAGCTTCCCTCAGGTTGTAGTTTGAGAAACTAGGGGGTTGGAGCCTCCTTCTAGTTGCAGCTAGAAAACAAAGGAAGTTGGTGCTTCCAATGAATGTAATTCTTAAAGATATATAAGAAAAAGCATTATGTGGTTTTCTCTCACTTTGGGTTTCCATGTAAAACAATGGTGTACTATGTATGTGTGTGATTTCTCATTTGTTCATTGTTTATATACTCTGCAACTATTGGATGATAATGCTACATTGATATAACACTTTCATTTTATGGTGAAAAGGATTATATTTCTCTATTACTGATTCACCCCCCCTGTCAGTAATCCAACATGATGTTGGATTTGAAGTTGCCTTGGGGTAGTTATTTTCAAAGTTCCCATACTCTTGATCGACTTTTCATTTGAACGTGAGTTTTTTATAGTCTACTAGCTAGAGATAGGACTAGTTATCTAGAGTATGATTGGTCGTCTTTGGGAGAATATTTTCTAAATTTTCCTCAACACATATTTGAGCAAAAACTTGCATACCATCTTTGCGTTCAACTCTATCTATGTGTTTACCTAGGATATTCCCTATGTTCTGAATGGTGTCATCATTCCAATAATGGAGAGAGAGGTAGGAAAAACAGATTGAGACTGGGATGACCGAAGGGATATCATTTTCTGGAAAAATTTATGGAGTCCATCAATTGAGGTACATACCTATGGAACTCATGAAACAAGGGCCACTTTGGAAGATCAAATCTCGATCTCCTATTTCTTCGAATAGGAAGGCGAAGAAACCCTTTCCACAAAAGGAATGAGAGAGCTTCCCTTTTATTGAGGGTATCCAATTTTTGTCAACCCAAATCTCCATTACTCAAGGATATGGCCAGATGCTTGTAAATTGATTTGTTAATCCATTTTTTTCAAAGTGCAAAGCAATATTTCTGTATTTATCTTGAATTGGAACACTCGGAATCTCATCTAGTTTTTTGATAAAACGAGACAGGAGTTGCTTGGAATATTTGGAGAGGAAGGATACTAGATATGTGAAGGTGGCCATATAATAGGAAGGGGGGGATGGGGATCCATGACCCCCACCAGAGGTCGAATCCATGCGGGCTTCTTGAATGAGGTTACAGTCGGAGGCTCAACAACACGTGAAAAAAAAAAATCACTTTTCGTTATACATTATGGTCAAGTTATCCAAGAGGTGACGTTGATGAAATACTCTTTTATTTCTCACAATATTTGTAATAAGCACAACTAAATATATTAGGTTATAATTATATACAAACTCTAAAGTACTATACTATTTACTAATTTGGGAAATCATGTTTGATAGGCATGCTTCATATGATCAAACAATAGCTTGGAAGGTTCTAAATGACGAAGAAAATACTAAGTACATTTTTTCATGTTTATGAATTGGTTATTTATGTGACCATTTTGTTCATGGAAAAGAGTAGAAGAATACCCATTTTTCTGGAAATTAAGTGGTCGACTAAATTATCACATATTTTATTAATTTTACTTGGCTAATATTATTAGAACTCATATACTTATTGACAATTTGGATGGATTTTGTAAGCATCACTTTGTTGTCACATTTTGTTATATTTAAAGATTATCGACGAGAAATTTTATCATAACTGCAATCTCTTGGGCCTAATCATTTGAAGGCCATGATTTGCATAATTTTGGTTTTCATCTATGACAATTAGGTGATTTTGTTTTTCAATACATAGTTTTGGATGTAGAAATAAAATGTGGGTTGTATTATGGCAAGTGCAAAAATGATAAATTTAATAAATCATTGTATCCACATTTGTTAATATTGTATACCAACAATTTATCATTAATAATAAAAAGTACTTCTACATGTTTAACACTGTAAGATGTTGTACATTAATTTTTTTACAAATAAAATGCAATTTGAACCCCAAAATGCAAAGGAAAATTTGGAATTCTAACCCACACTGGAGTCGAGGAAAGGGTATCTATCATTGGGTTGAAGGATGTAGTCCATTGTTTCATACATAATCCCAAATTTCCCTAGAGCCATTGTCCATATTTTAAAATCAAATATATGTCTTCGGCAAGATCAAACTCAATAATGAAGAATCCATTTGCACAGGGATAAATAAAAGCCTCCTCTTTTAACTAAGGTTTCTAAGAGTTCAAAATCCATTTGTGTAGATCTTCTAAACAAGGCCATTGGTACTATAGAAGGCCTCCTAGACTGCAACATCATTTGTTATGGGAATAGTTATGGATGGATTCTACTGAACCAAAAGACGAGGAGAACATGATGCATTCTTCACAATATCATTGAAAGAAGACCTAATCATATTACCATTAGAAGGAAGAGGATCAGATACTCCCATAGAATTCTGAAGACTAGCTTCCATGCAAGTACCAAGTGCACTAGATGAGGAAGATGCAATTGAAGCAGAATGGGTTGCTTCCATGCAAATATAAAATCGATGGAGAGGGAATAATTGTTCAAATCAATGACCATCGAGGAGGAGTGCATGGAATCAATGTCTAAAGAGGTTAGACTAGCCACATGATGTCATATCAGGGCCAAAGGATTATTTGCATGCATGGCTAGTGAAAAACCCTAGCCATCACCTCATGTTCTTACCACGTGAGCTCCATAACTTTTTCCTAACCTAGATTCATTTTTTTAATATTATTATTACCTTATGTTATCAAAAAAAATTCTTCAAATATTTCTTATTGTAGCAAATTTGTTTATCACTATAAGTTTCAATTTGTATTTTATTTGAAGATTTTTAAAGTCTCATTTTTAAATTTTAGTATATAAAATATCTGCTACATTAATTCATTTTGTATAAATGACACACCTCTGTCAAATTTTGCAGTAGTTCATTTTTTCATATGCTCTAAAATGACCTCCACATGTAATCATGTATACTCATCATCTTTGTGGATATTTTTGGCCATCAAAAAAGTATTGCAATTCACGGAACTTGTTGTAAAACACTAATTCTATAACTTAATCTTTGCAAAAGTTTCCATGCACATGCTACCTATTGTAAATTCTCCTTGCATGATGAGATGAAGGTTGAATTTAGAAAAAGTCTAAGGCACTATCAACACTTAATAGTGGATAGGGATCTTTCCACTTCTACTCATGTGACCTTTTTGGCCCATGAGATTAGGGTCGTCATATAAGAACCAACAATATTCTCATGGATAGATAGGACATTATGTGTCACCTACAATAACTACTAAATTAGTAGACCAAAGCAAAAGAAACCTTGAGCAATCTCCAAGCCAAAAACATGGAGCTAGAATCTTCTCTAGAAGTATCAAAGGGAATTATTGTCCATCTCTCGATCTATATTAGCCTTCTTCTATAAAGGATGTTAGCACTAACTTTCCCTTGTACAAAATCCAATTAAGAAACAAGTGCCCCTCAAGTTCTTCGATATGTAGAGTATGTGAACAATATGTTTAGATTTTTATTGATATTTTGTTGATATATATTGTTAGTAGGCCAACATGTTAAGTAGCATAGTTGTCAATTAGTAGGGAGAAAAAATATGAATAATTTCGAACTCTTTAGAATTTTTGAAAAACATTTGAGATGGTAAAAACATAGTTTTGATGTCACCCTATGTAGATAGGGTAAAGTCAATGCCTTTTGACTAGGGTAATGAATAAATAGAGGTCACTTCTTAGTAAATTGGAGCCATTATCTTAATAGCAGATTGTATAATTGGGATGACTATGGAATTGGACTCATGATGCAACATGGAAGCTAGTTTAGATGGCTTTATTTTGGTTGATAACTCCTCCCTTTCTGCGGTGTCTAGGAAAGTTGGAAAGGTCTTGGTCGAAATGGATATACATTTCGGACTTCCGGAAGTCATTGAGATTGAATGGAGGGGATGTCGGGTTCTACAATGTTTAGACTACCTAGGATTACCTTTTTGATGTAGTTTCTTCCAAAGTACCAGTCACCTGAGGTGGGAATGCATAGGTTTCTTAGTGGAAGAAGAAGAGTCTGAAGACACAACTCTGCAAAGAAATGTGCAGGACTCTTCCTCGGAAGTTGTTTACAATGGAACTGGGCCTTTCCATTTTCCACAAGAAGATTCTAGTCAGTCAGAGTCGTTGGGTTCGCTGATAGGAAAGTTAAAAAATCATTTCCCTACACTTTATTCATCTCTGTCGTTGTTGGAAAAGGATGCTCTGGATGCATCAGATTGGCTATGACATTCGAATTCAAATGTTGATGTGTCTACTGTGGTGGACAAGGAATTTGTTGGTCCTATTGTATTGGGGTCAGAGATTCAAAAGAACAGGGCTATCTTGTCGTTCAGTCAACCAAAAGACAAAATTATTAAAATCCCCTCTAGTCTGTTCAAGTCAAGTGGTATTTTAAACCATTTTGATCCCTCTTTTGTTTTTCTTGTTCCTAGTCAGTTGGAGTGTCACAAAATTTCCCCTGGTCCTCAAAATGGTGTTTCCTCTTCCCCCTCGGGTTACCGTGATCTAGAAGAGGATGATACCTCTCTACATGCATTTATGGACTCCTTAATACCTTTTATTTGTGACCCAAAGTCCTCGATTCAACTACCTATCTACCTTGGTAACTTTGTTTTAGACTCTGCAAATTATGTTGGGGAGGAGAGATCTTCTCACCTACATGTTGAAGGGGCAAGGAAAGAGTTTTCCTGGTCTAGGGGCTTGGGTATAGAATACTCATCGATAAAAACTAGGAGCCCCCGAGAAAAGTTAGTTGTTCCATCAACCTTGGATTATGATTCTCATCCTTCCACTAGCAGTGGGGCACTTAGAGAAATGAAGGCCCTGGCAGGGGAGAAATAATGTTATTTCTCTCCTTAAACCTTAGAGGGACTGGAGGCACCCTAAAATCATCCTATGTCTGACATGTACTACATAGAACACGTCCTGATATTGTTTTTCTACAGGAAACTTTGGTGTCGGCACAAAAATCCAGATCCTTCATGCATGTTTTTCGTCCGACCTGGGTTAGTTGTGTTGTAAATTCGGTTGGAACATCTAGTGGTTTGTTGGCTACGTGGGATATGAACATTTTTAATCTAGTTATGTATCTCACTTGTGGTGGACTTTTAATATCTATGGTTCGTGTTTGGAGAAGAGAAAGTTCTGGAACCTTGTGGCTGATTCTGGAATGTTATCAGTTAAAAACTTAGTTATTGCAAGGGATCTAAACTTAACCTTATCATCGGGTGAGATTTTGGGAGGTTCTGCCTTACTGGGGCCCTTAGCAGGCTTTTTTAAATCTCTCTTTAAAAATTAAAAAACTCATTAATATTGAGTCTGGAAAGGTGGTTCCAACTTGGAGGAATGGGCGCTCTAGTGCTAATTCAATTGTGAAAAGGTTATACATGTTTCTCATTTCAAAAGAACTTATTTCAAGTGTTGGTATTTATAGATCATGGGTAGAATACCCATATGTGTCATATCATGCTTCGGTGTTACTACAGTTGGAAATCTCACCAGTGTTCAAGGCATATCCTTTTAAATTAAATTCCCAGTGGATGTTGGATCATGATTTCATAGATATGGTTCAGAAGCTCTGGACAGATCCAAAATTCATTTGTGAGAGTGGAAAACAAGGAAGGTTGGTCTGGAAACTCAAAGAACTAAAGTTAAAGACAAAACAATGGGCAAAGATTCGCAACCATAAGAAAAACACACATTTGATACAGCTGGAGGAA
The DNA here is from genome assembly GCA_009831015.1 of Picea engelmannii. NCBI lineage: Eukaryota > Viridiplantae > Streptophyta > Pinopsida > Pinales > Pinaceae > Picea > Picea engelmannii. The sequence continues at coordinate 105,569 of ML779508.1, read as the reverse complement.
GAAATACAAGTTACTCTCCAAAAATCTTTGGGTGGATTGAGAACCCTAGAGGAGGAAAGATATCTAAAAAATATCGAACTAGAAAGGAACATGTATTTAAAAGAAAAGGAAGAACTATGGCGACAACGGAGTAGGGCTATTTGGATCCAAAGTGGTGATCAAAACACCAAATTTTTTCATAACTTTTCCAATTACAGGAGGAATCGTAAATTTGTTTGGGAGATTAGAGATGATTCGGGGATTCTACATAATGGACAGGAGGATTTAAAAGCTAAGGCGGTGAAATATTTAAAAAAAAAATTCAAAGCACAAGAACATCCATCGACTTGTGACCAAGTAAAAGTGGTGAATCTTTTCTCCAGATTTGTAACTAAAGTTGAAGTCGAGGCCCTATATAGTCTAATACACTTGGGGGAACTTAAAGAGGTTTTATCTATGTTAAAAATTGACAATATTCCAAGGCCTGATGGCTGAACGGTTGAGTTTTTGTTCGATTCTTCGATCTAGCTTGGGGGGATCTTTTAGAAATGGTGGAAGAATCGAGATTGAAAGGAATTATTTCCGAAGGCCTCAATTCAACTTTTTTATCCTTAATCCCTAAATTAAATAAGCCTCTCACCTTTGGGAATTTTAGGCCTATCTCCTTGTGCAAGTTGTGTTATAAAATTATTACAAAGATTATAGCAAATCGGATAAAGCTTGTCCTGTCTAGATCACTCTTAGAAGAGAAGTTGGGGTTTTTGAAAGGGATATAGATCCAAGATGCTATTGGGACAGTACATGAATGCCTCCATAGTATCAAAAAAAAGAATTTAAAATCCCTTGTTCTGAAGCTCGATCTTCAGAAGGCCTGTGATTGTATAAATTGGGACCTTTCAAGGCTGATTTTAATCCAAATTGGTTTGGGTTTAAGGATGACCAATTGGATTATGAGTTGCGTTGTTTACTCGTCCTTCGTTGTTTTATTAAATGGAGAGGCCACATCTTTTTTCAAAAGTGGAAGGGGTCTCCGACAAGGGTGCCCATTATCGCCTCTGTTATTTATTTTGGTAATGGAAGTACTAATCCTTCTTCTAAAATAAGGTCAGAGTGATGGAAAGATGACTGGAATAAAAGTCTCCAGAACTATAAAAACTCTCCATATTTTGTTCGTAGATGATGTCATTATTATTTCAAATGTTACACTGAGTGAATGGTGGTAGATTGACAAGATCATTAAACTGTTCTTCTCGGCTTCGGGTCTTCAAGTAAATGTGAAAAAATATTCTATACTTCAAGAGGGATTGTCGGCATTGGAGTTAACTCCTTACAAAACTCTTTTTCCCTATACTTTCTCTTATCTCTCTACTGGTTTTAAATATCTTGGCTATCACTTAAAAATTGGGTTGCAGCGAGTTGAAGATTGGAGTTGGATGTCGAAAAAAGTGGAGAAAAAGATAGGCCATTGGTGCTACAGATGGTTATCTTTGGGAGGGTGTTTTATATTATTGAAGTCTGTATTAGAAAGCCATCTTGTTTACTGGATGTCCCTGGCGGCCATCCCCTTTACTGTGTTAAATAACTTGAGAAAAATTATGTTCAATTTTCTTTGGAAGGGTAATAATGAGTCAAACCACTACCATCTTTGCAAGTGGGAACTTCTCACAATTCCAAAAAACTATGGTGTATGGGGACTATGAAATATCTTTGATTTTAATAGGGCCTTGGCTGCAAATTCTCTTTGGTGAGTATTAATGTGTGATGGTATATGGCATAAAGTAATAATTGATAAGTATCTTCCTTACACTACTATTAAAAACTGGTTTAGATCTCCTACTTTCCACCAAAACACAGCATCCAGTATCTGGAAAGGTCTCCTGAAATCAGTTCACTTGAGAGTTGGTCTCCGGGTTCGGGTCATCTCATTGCTCTCAGTAGAGACAGGATCTTAGGGATGGGAGACAAGTCTTTCCTCTCCTTAAATCTTTTGTCAGAATTAAGAAAGTGCAATATCACTTCTCTCTCTCAGGCTAGGAGGTTATTCGACCATCACTCCTCTCCATCATTTTGGATTAGCAGTACAAAATTAGGCCTTTAAGGAGTTTTAGCAGTTGAATGGGACTAGCTTCGGAGGGCTCTTATCGATTCTATTGCCTACTTCCAGGATTTAGAATATGTACTATTGTGGATTGATGGCGATAATCCAAGATCCCTCACTGTAAAAATAACTTATCTAGCCTTATTATCAACTCAGGGTTTGTCTAAAGTTAGAGGGTGGAGAGAAACAGTCTAGAAATGGGACCTGCAACTCAAAATCAAACTTTTATCTGGATGGCAGTTGAAAATAAAATATTAACATGGGATAATCTTAAAACTAGAGGTTGGGAAGGACCTAGTTGGTGCCATATTTGTAATCAAGATACTGAAAATATCAATCATCTCTTCAATCACTGCTCTTTCACTAAATCGGTTTGGGAGAGATTGGTCATTGGTTAGAGTTTCAAAAATTGTTGGGAAGGGAACACTCTGTCTGACTATTTCAAAAACTGGGTGGAGGAAAATTTTGTCCCATCATTAATTGTTTCCCACATTTGTTGGTTTACATGGTTAGAGCCGAACTCAACAATTTTTTAGGAGACTAAGCCATTTATCCACTCAGTGATTTATAGAATCCTGGGTTGTCATAAAAGACACTTGGCAACTCAAAAGTCAGCCCCTTTGTGAGATATTTTGATTCCTCGGCATAGGAATACAACCATAGCATGGTTTGATGGTGCTGCACAGCTGGATGGAAATTAGTGTGGGGTTGGTGGAGTCATAAAAACCCTAGAATTAACAATTTATAGATGGATTTATAATTGTGGGGGAGGTACAAATACTAGAGCAAGCTATTGGGAGTATGGGAAACTCTCATGTTGGCTTCACATTTGTCTTTTCATAGACTTCAAGTTCTAGGCGATTCAAAAGTAGTGATCGATTGGCTATCCAATAGAGGAAGACTTCAGGTAAGCGCAATTGAGGGCTAGAAATCTAGAATAAAGGATTTAATTAAATCCTTCCATCATATCAGTTTCGATCACATCTTCAGGGAATTTAATGTGGAAGTTGATCATCTTTCAAAGTTGGCTTTAAGGGAACCAGAAGGAAGAATCACATTTTACCAATGGATTAATGGGATTGAAGGTCCCAAGCATCATCTCAGCCTTTACTAAGTCATTAGTCTTTATCATTCCTGGTACTATTATAGATATTTTTTATAGTCTATCACTGAGTATATCATAGACGGTTTTTATTGCTCAAACGATTCAGATTTTGTTTTTTTTTAAGAACTTTCCTAGATCCTTTCAGTCTTTTTTGCTTTGAATGGGATATTGTATAAAGGGAATGGTGTATAGGTTCCATGCCTCTCCTTTTTGGGACAGTTTGTCTCTTATTTCGGTCCTAGTCATGGACTTCGAAGATGTAAACAAATTATATTTACTAATATAATGGAGCAAATTTTCTATTGGAAAAAGTCAATAAATCATGAGTCGATTAGATCTAGCTTGAATGGTTGGGAGGAATGATAGTTATCCTCATCACCTAAATACAATTCTTGATTTTTTAGTAAGATTTACCTTGAATACAATTTTCAAAATGAAAATATTTGTTTTAACGTTCTAATTTGAATTTGGCTTAAGTAACTATTAAAAAATTAAATTTAAACCTCGTCTTTCAAATTATTTTGAAGAAAAAAAAACTTTAAAACTTAACTTAATGATTAAGTTAGGATTATTTATCTATTTTCTCCATTTCCAATACATAGTTATTAAGAAATTAAATTTAACCGTCATCTTTGAAATTGTTTTAAAAAAAAAAAAAAAACTTTAAAGCTTTACTTAATGATTAAGTTTAGGATTATTTATTTATTTTCTCCATTTCCAATAACTATGTAGTAGGATATTTTATTTATTTTTGAAACTTAAGTTTTTTTAATTACTTAATTGTTTATGCATCGTGTATTTACATATTTGGATTAAACTATGAATGGGTTATGTAATGGGATAATCGAGGAAATTTTTTCCAACAATGTGATAAAAGTAGATTGTGAATTAAAATATATTATTATTATTAATTATACTATTTAATATTTAATAAGTATTAAATAAGTAGGAAATTATTTTTATTAAATCAATTTTATTTGAAAAATTATAAAAATAAAATTAATATCATTTAAATAAAAAAATAAAATTTTATTTTTTAATTCAAATTAATTTTGTTGATGATGATGATGATTAGTATTCACTAAGATCTAATTGGTCTATCGAACCTTAAGAGGGTAAGTGATTACTTGTGATTCTTTAGAATTTTGTTTCTGTGCTCGAAAAGCATTAAGAGAAGCTTTCCAAGATCATCATACTTTTGTTGAGTTAAGAGGTTAGGAAGGTTGGTAGTGTGATCAATATTTTGAAAATGAGATCTAATATGGATATAGGCTGGACAATCTAAGAGAAAGTGATTTTCATCTTCAACCTTCTTAGTGTCACAAAGGTGTCAAACTCTTTCATCCCATGGCGTTTTAGGAATTGACCAATGCCCAGTTTCACTATGGAGCTCGTGAGAATTTGTTCTTATCTTAGCAATACTTATTTTTTTCTTTACACTTGGCAAAACAAATAGATAATTTTGATCTTCTAGATTAGGGTTGATTACATCTTTATAATACCTTAATTTTCTTTTTTCCTCCAACTCTTTATCACACCACATTTTTTCCCTTAAATTTTGATTTGACGTTTTTTTTAATAGAATCTTTATTCTGCAAAATGGTTTCTTCCATGATTCCACATTAGTTTAGCCAAGACCGGGCATGTTTATGTCATCCTCACTTGAGTCGATGATGGTTATGACTTGATTTTGAAGCAATTTTAGGTATCCTCTTGTCTTCCATGTTGTTTAACTTGTTCTTATACATTAGGTGTCTAGTCATAGCCATGCTCTCAATGGGGGAGAGGCTTGTTTCTACGAGGAGAATGGGATATGGCGTATTTCCTTTAATTTTGAGATTATAGGTTGTAAAATTCTTTTGTATTTGCTCTATCTTTCTCCAGGATTCACAAGAGATACTACAGCCCCAGACTTCACATCCATAAATAATAACAGGTGTAACAAGAGTCTCAAAAAAGAGTTTCTTCTTATCCCAACTCCAAAGATCAGTTGATTTACAATTGTTTTCAAGCCCATAATAAACTTTCATCCCCCAATAATCATTTTCTCAATTCTATAATTCCAATTGAGCTTGTGGTGAATATCAATTCCAAGATATTTGTATGAAGTCACTTCCTCCAAGTTGTTGTTGACATATACAAAGGTATCATAAGGGATCTTATTGGATTTAATAATCATGGCCTTAGTCTTATCAGTATTAACAGTCATACCCATATTGGAGAAAAAATCCTTGAGGATTCTTAGTTGGTTTTCAAGATCATGGGAACTCTTTGCCATAAGAACGATATCATCAGCATAAAGAAGAAGATTGATGACTATACCAGTGAGAGTAGGGCCGATACAACCTGCTTTTTCCAAGCATTCTTCTAACTTATCAATGCATATGCCAAAAAGGGTAGGGAACAAGGGACAACCTTGTTTGACTCCGATATTGCAGTTAATCTCTTTTGACCAGCCCTCTGTGTTTTTAAACTTAGCAATAACATTCTCATTGCTAAATTAAAAAAATATAAAACACTTAAACATGGATTTTTTTTATTTTTAATATCAATGTATTAGAATATATTATTTAATATTTAAAGCTTATAACTAATGAACGTAGATTTAGTTTTAACAAAATTGATATTAAAGACTAATTAAATTAAATATAGTATATGCACAAGGTCTAGTTTCATTGAACGTAGATTTAGTTTTAACAAAATTGAGATTAAAGACTAATTAAATATAGTATATTTTTTAAAATAGTTAAATCTAATAGTAATTAGATATATAAATAATAAAAATCAAAAAATAATTATGTTATTGAGTTTAATATGCATAATAGTTATTACAGACTCAAAAGAGGATGGGATAGAGATTATGTAATTGGGGTTAACTATTGGATCATAAACAAAGACAATCATATTAATATCAAATCTTATATAATTATGAAGTTTAAATATAAAACCTAGAATGATAATAAAATCATGAACAAGATGAAGTTGAAACATCATAAATATCTTATCAATCTTAATTTAATTAACTAAAATTATGTTTTAAACATTATAAAATTTAAAAACAAAATGAATATAGCTTCAATCAAAACCAATGCTCACAATCTCATTAGTAAAACTAGCATACCCCTGAAGCATGGGGAAAGGGCACGCCAAAGTGAATGTGAGTGTTTATATTGCCCAAAGAGAGGAGGTGATGTTTTTTGGATGGTCCATGAGTAACCAACAAAGGAACCCTTTAACAGGGTCCATGTGTTTCTTATTCATTTGTATGTGGATGTTAGTCATGCGTTTAGTACCAATCAAAAGGAAGCTTCAACTGATTAATTGTTTGTTAATGGATATATGGTGGGAGGACTTGATGGAGAGGTTGTGATATATAAAGGGAATCTCTTGAGAACTAATGTATTAGTAGGCAATTGAAATTCATTGTTGCATCTTTGGATATTGTTATGAGTAATTGATACAACTCAATTAGAGAAGAAAAAACATTGGTTCATATGAGATTGATAGGCCACATTGCACAAAAATTAAAAATGGTATTCCCCATAAGTACAAGTGGTAGGTACTCATTGTTATATCCAAACATTGAGTTGTCGTGTCTCAAAAAAAAAATAACCATTCAATAATATTTTAGCACATTCATCTTCCATGTAAACATTTAAGGATAATGCTCCAATGTTTTGAACTACTAAACTTTGCAACACTTTGAAGTCATAAAACATCATTATCCTTTGATTAGTTGTATAAATCAAAGAGCACTCTATAACAGTTTTATATATCTCTCCGATATATCGCCGATATTCCAATAAATTCTGAGTTAAACACCTATCTGATATATTCGAAATATTCTGAGATGTTTCGAGTTAGACCCATGTCTTGTGACATTTTCCTAGATATTCCAACATTTTCCTCCGATGTCACCGAGAATTTACATTCCATACCCTCGCCGATACTTTCCCCGAGACGAGATATACAACATTACTCTATAGCATTTTGTTTTTATTTTCACTCTATTAGAGGTTTGATTGTGCACGACAAGCTATAAAGAATAGTAGGATTCTTGTAGTACGTGAATATATCATGTTTATTTCTAGTTGTGGAAACTCACTTAAAAAACGAGGTGAGTGAAGCCAAGGAGGATAAGGTGCCATGAGTAGTGACCTAGACAACGAGTTCGACAATGTCAAGAGAGATGTGAGAAGACAAGGCCACATGGGTAGTGATGTAAAGAGCGAGGTGAGCTAAGCAAAGAGGAATGTGTGAGAGAATAAGGCCTCATGAGTTTTATGAAATTAATTGAACAACAATGGGTTTCATTCCTTCTTTTATTCTCACTGTTTCGGTTGGTGCCTCTTATAGACCTGGTATCCTTGATATTCATCTCATTATATTTGTAGCAATTTAAAAGTTAAATATGTGAACCTAAGCTTTAAAGAGTAGAGGTGAAATATTGAATAGTGAGAAAGTTGTGATGTCCTTGGTTCTGGTCTTTGCCCCCTCGTTGTTTTGATGTCCAAACAAAATATGGAAATGGATGAACTAACATATGGCTTGAGATTTATGTGTCATCTGCATTATCTGGAATATTCAAAGTATGGAAATGAATGAAATAACATGTGTATTGGCATTTATGTGCCATTCATGTTATCTAGGATATTCAACATAAAGATTATTTAAATGGCTCATTTTGCATGGCTGCCAAATTGTGTGTGTCAATACAACTGACATGTTGTATCACAAATACCAAGTGTGTCTCACTACATTCACCATAATACATCCTACACATTATACTACAAATACAAAGTGTCAAAAATGTATAAGCTATAGGCAATAGTTGTGTGGTATGTAGAGTGTATTATGGATCTCATAATGAAGGATGGACTTTCACCCTATCAAAAACCACACAAGAATATCCAACAATCTTCGTGTTGATAACCACCTCCATTGAGATGTTACTCCTAGGAACAATATCCACATCCCAAACCACTTCAGTTAAGAAGAATATGTCTAGAGTGTGTATTCCACAAAAATCCCCAAGACACATAGAGAACGCTCATTGATTAAAATGTGATATGTTGTTGGTGGTTGAACCACATATCAATAGCTATTTTATTTGTTAATATTATAATCTGAATTACCTTTGTTGATTTACTACATGTATTGTTCATGTATCATGATTAAGTGGGGAACAACTTAACTATGCTATGCCAAGCTAAGGGTCCTAAAAGTTGCACCAAAGTTGAATCTAGTATAATTGTGAACAGTATTTCACTGCTTACATGAGGCATACGGTAAACAAGAAGTAACATTTTATAACTTGTACATGCAACACAAAATGCATGGAATATTGAGTTTCCTAAAAGAGCCACAAAAGATGCATATTATAATTTTAGAGGATCACAAACAATGCATAAAAATAAATCATTACTCCTCATATGTGTTCCATCAAAAAGGCATGACAAGACTGAATTTCTTGCAAGCCCACAAAAGTTGCATCTTATAATTCTATAAGCCTAGAAATGAAGTACAATAAAAGGGTTCATGACAATTACAATACAAGAAAGAAGGCATGTTACAAAAAATATTTTCCAATCAAACTTTAGGGTTTTGAAATGTAAGAAATCACCATAATACCCCAACCTTTTTACCTCATCATTCTTTTTTCTCCAATAAAAAATTTATCAATTATATTGATATATAATTTAACACATTCACATTTTCAAATTAGGGATGTGAGTGATGATTGAACCAAATTGAGGCCGGATACAAAACTACAAGAGATAGGTAAATATGATCCTTACATCCATAACACATTGTTTCTCGACTCCTAAGGATTTTTTCAAATGTTCTTCCCATTTTTCAGCTTCAATTGTTGCAATTAAGTGGGCAGATTGTTCTCTCTTCAAATGTTGTTTAGCCATAACACATTGTTTCTCGACTCCTAAAGCTTTTTTCAAATTTTCTTCCCATTTTTCAGCGTCAATTATTGCAATTAAGTGGGTAGATTGTTCTCTCTTGAAAGTTTATTTAGCTTCAACTATGACAACTTTCATTTGTTCATACTTAGACGTCCATTCTTTGCACTCAATTAAAAGAAGCCCCGTGTTATATTGGTAATCATATAGCTGCACAATTAAAAAAATAATTAATAAGAGTCATAATAAACAAATTGAACCGTGGTGGAGATGCATAAAATAATAATTTCAACAACATAATTTCCAAAATAAATAAAACCATTTGAAGAAAGTTGTAAGATCTTTAGAGACCTCTAATTTCAACCAGTTACAACATTTAACCCACACCGTGAAAAAAAGTTGAGAAGATTGTGTCCAAACCTGCCCCTAACAAAAACCTCTTAGAATATCCATTTTCCCTCTAGTAGAAAACCAATTAAGTATAAAAATTGTGAAGAAAGAACTATTGGTGTCACATGCAGTTCTTTTGCAAATCTCTGAGGCTCAAATTATTTCTACCACTATGTAGAATAATGGAGTACTACACATTTAGCACATGTAAACCTCCAAACATGCTCTCTCTGTGCACATCTAGAGTAGCAACTTTGTATAAATTCTTGTGAGCTCTAGTAAATAAAGAATCTTCTCACACACTCAGCAACAAATTTTTAGATGACTATTTCCATATAATTTTAGCTAACTTTTCTTTCTATGAGAGATATTATGAAATCATACCCATAGCCTTACATCCATACTAGAAATAGAAGTCTAAAACCTAAGGTGACAGAACCCATGTTTCTGATTTCAAGTAAATTTTAAAGGAATTCATAGGGAGGTGGTACTTTTGGGGGGGGGGGGGGGATGAGTGTTTACACCCAAATAACACAAATTTCGAGAAGTCATCCAGGGGAATCAATGGTTGAAAACAAACTAATTCAAGCATGTGGTGAACTAAAAATGCACTAGTTTCAAAAACATTAAAACCATTGACATATAGGTATTATTTTGGCATAGAAAAAATATAACAAGAATACATTTTTAAAATTATTTCCACTTAAGTATCATCGGATCTTCCATCAGTTGTCTAACATGATTACTTAATTATTTATAACCTCGGAACATGGCAACAATCAAAATTGTAAATTATTAATGACAACCAAGAATATTCTATATTGCAGTATTTATGTACATTGTCATGAAGCTTTAATTTACATACAATAATTTCCCTTCCATTTGAGAGTTTGAAATCTTAAAATAGCACAGACCTTCATATAAAGTGACGACATCTAACCCTACATATAAACCCCAGTTTTTGTTGTTCTAATACGACTAACCACAAAACATGAATACATTTAAGGAAGCCATAAATTTAGCATCATGGACTCTTTAACATCATAGCATTGATAAGCATTATCTCATAAAATGTAGATGAATACAACAAGAAAACAAAGGAATAAACGAAGAGAAAGAATGCATATCAACAATTGATCCCAGGTACTTGTTGAAGCTCAAATCAATAAGTGAAGCAATAGGTTCCCACAATCATCTTATGAGAACAATTGCTCACAAGTACTTACTGAAGCTCGAATTGAGAAGTGAAGCATCCCTGCCCACAATCATTCCATGAGAACAACAGAGAGTAAGATGTGTTGGTTATGACCATGATGAGTAGATAGTGGATTAGGTCACATATTATTACCATAGACCTCGTGATGATCAACAAACCTTCTTCTTAGATCACACACACACACACACACACACACACACACACATATATCGTTTTAACCCAAATTTTTATGAGTCAAAGATGGATAAATTGCTAAACATTTACAACACTTTTAATCTTAAAAAAATGGCTCAATTATTACAAATTCCACATAGGATTATCGAACTTTCCATGTTAGAAACCATCAACCATTTTTGTTTGAGATGGCACAACAACACCATTTTTTACATCTATGTATGGGATATGCAAGTACCATTTTTGAGATCTAGGTATGGAACATGGAGGTACAAGGACATCAAATGAGAATTGAAGTAATCAATTTAAAAATAAAAATTGAAAAATGTCGTGACTTATGGAATTTAGGTTACAAAGGGAGCAAACACATTCCTAAAAAATGCACTGATTCACAAAAATTCATATAATTTTTCTCTATAAATATGAATGCCAATATTTGCACAAACTCATATTTTTTTTCTCTATAAATATGAATGCTTGAAAATATTTGTAGTTTTCATCTGACGGGAAAATTCATGTTTTGCAACAACCAACATCCTGATGCTCGAACAGAACACAAACTCTTCTCAATCAGATCGTTCTAGTTCTTCCCAAACAACAATAATGATAATAAAATAAATTTCATATCTAGTTATATGTAAAAGTTTCAAGCGGAAGCAAAAAGAGGGTTTTCAAAAATAGCATGTTTTTTTCTTTTTATAAAAGAGTTTTTTTTTTATAGTAGGTTAGAATAAATTTCAGGGTATTGGAGGGGCTAAAAGAGGATTTAAATAAAATAGAGAGACTGACCTAGGCTTAGAGTTTCGTAACGTGCATGACCAAAGAAGCCCGATTTGTTTTCTCTAGGAATAAATTTGGCCTCCCTGAAACGTTTCTTGAACTCAGGGTCACCGCCTATGGCCACAATTTCGCCATTATTGTCCAAAACATTTTAAGGTGTTGCCTCCTGTTGTGGCCGCGAGCATCATAATGTGACTTGAACCTGCCACATCTTCGGGTGGAGGAGGAGGCATCTTGGAAGACCATCCAGGTCAGCCCCTCCTTTTGGGGTAGACGTCTTATCATAACCAAAATAAAACCATCATTGAGTACCCGAAACAACGACAAACCCCCATCAATGGATAATGAAAGCAAGTGGGTAATGAAAGCAAGTGAAGCAAAGACTGAAAATTGGTTAGTAAAGTCAATAGTATATTTGCTTGAGATATTAGACATGACTTTGGGATTTTTTGAACTCTTTTGTACCCCTTTGCATGCTTTGGCCACCTATTTTGTATTGGGGTTGTCTAAACATTTGACCTTTTGAATTTTTTAACTGGAATCTGGTGAAACAGATTTTCATGAAATCACCATTTTCTATTGTTTAAATTGCATTTTTGAATGTATAAATGGATTCAACGCCTTGGAAAACCCTCAAGGCACTCGAATTATACAGACACAATCACTCAAATTTAGAGTTCCAACAAATTTTGGCCAGATTTTGGGCAAAATTGATCGGAAAATATGTCGTAAAAACGCCAAAAAATCAAAAGTTTAGACTACGCTTTTTTTATTCATATAATATCTCACGGTTTTTGTGAAAAAAATAATATATAAATTAATTTTATAATTAAATGAATTTAATTTTTTTAGATAATTTAAAATTTTGATGATGTCATTATTAGATATACTCATGATTTCATTACTAGATATACTCTAATAAATTATATATACTCATGAGGGTACTTTGAGATTTTTATTATAGCTTATGAGAAGTGTTTTGTTAAAAACATCATTATTAGATATACTCATATTTCAGGGACACGTACCTATGAAATTTTAAACACCTTGATACTTGTTAGGAATTTCAACACCAAATATAATGGCAGAATATAAAGATTATATGAAGACATATGAAATATCGTAAACAACAGAATGTCTCATATGGCATAAATGCCAAGAGTACAAAAATGAAGAATAAGTACGAGAACGCAAAAGGAGATAGTAGAATCCTTGAAAACATTAATAGTAAGCATCTCTAGCGTTCAACTCCATAAGGGCACCAGATCTATAGAAAATGATGAGGAACCAGAGGGATGTACCTAAAGAAGAGATGAGATAGGAGTAGATAACAAATATGTTGGATCCTAATGGAGAATAAGGAAAATTGATGGATTAGAGTATATGGAAACTGCTTACTAAATACAAATAAAGATCGAACTGGGAAGCTTCTCAAACTATCTCAAATAACATTGTCTTCAAATTGGTCTGCTATCTTTGATGATTCAAAGCTGCAATAATTGATGCTATGAGGAATTATCATATCGGACCCTTCATAAAATATCCCTGGGCTATTACTCCATAGCACCAGGGGCCTTCACAATCTCCAGCAGTAACTCTCAAGAAAAAACATTGTACATGATAATTTATACACTTTCATTTATACGGTGGTCCCAAGGTGATCCTCCATTTAATAATGCATATTTTAAACATCAAACACCATCCCTTACCATGCAAACAATGATATACCTTGTTGTAGTAATGTAAGGAATGTGCTTTCTTAGAAATTATTGTATTGTTTGATGATGTCTAGTTGCCATTTTTTTTTTTACTTTTCATTTCCTTTGGAGATTGTTGTGTTGTCCAGTTTTAATCAATATGCTTAAACTTTTCAGAACATTATACTATTAAAGTATCTCTCGCGAATCCTGGAGAAAGATAGAGAAAACACAAAAGAATTGTATAACCTATAATCTCAAAATTAAAGGAAATACGTCGTATCTCATCCTCATCTTAGAAGAAAGCCTCTCCCCCATTGAGAGCACGGCTATGACTAGATACCTAATGTATAATAACAAGTTAAACAACATGGAAGACAAGAAGCTTCCTAAAATTGCTTCAAAATCGAGTCGTAACCACCATCGACTCAAGCGAGGATGGCATAAATATGCCCGATCTTGGATAAACTAATGGGGAATCATGGAAGACAACATTTTGCAGAATAAAGATATTATTAAAAATATCATCAAATCAAAATTTAAGGATAAAATGTGGTGTGATAAAGAGTTAGAGGAAAAAATAAAATTAAGGTATTATAAGGATGTAATCAAACCTAATCTAGAAGATCAAAATTATCTTTCTATCTTTACAAGTGTAAAGAAAAAAATAAGCATTACTAAGATAAGAAAAAATTCTCACAAGCTCCATAGTAAAACTGGGCGTTGGTAAATTCCCGAAATGCCATGGGATGAAAGAGTGTGTCACCTTTGTGACACTAAGAAGGTTGAATATGAAAATCACTTTCTCTTAGATTGTCCATCCTATACTGAGATTAGATCTCATTTTAAAAATATGTCACTCTACCAACCTTCTTTTGATGGGTTCTAAATCCCTTTAGTTCAACAGCAGGAACCAAACCTGCCACTGAGGCCCAATTAGACTTTGCAGCGTTTAATAGTGGAATGGTTCTCCAGATCTTGTGATCTGGCCAATTAATCGATGGGCTTTACGTTTTCTTGCGAAGGCGTCTCCTTTAATCTAGACTTTCTCTTTTTGTATTTTCTCTTAAGTGGGACCGATCTAAGATAGAAGCCAGTATAAACCAACTTGGTAACAAAACGGGAAAAGGTTTTAACTACTAGAGAAGAGGCTAAGCTTGGGATAACCCATTGATCAAGCATGCCAACAACGATCGTCTACCACATGCCTAGTACTAATATGTTAACTGTGTAAATATTCCAATTTCTAGCTAAGTTACTAATTGGTAGAAAAAAACACACATGTGATAAAATAACGGCAAGTAAAATAATTCACTTAACCCTAATCATCCATCACATAATAACAAAATGATTCATCTTCATCATTAAAGAAAAGATCTGTAAAAACATTGCATCAGATAACTTATTAATAGATTTAATAGCTCTTACTCGTTACAACATCCATTAATGAGACAATATAGGAAACAGTTCTTCTCCATGCCCAATCATACATGCATTTGATGAAAATATAACTTTGTCTCTGGTCCAGAAGGACTTCTCAATTAAAGGCAGCTCAAAAATAATTCTTAACAAAACGAGAAATGAGAGTTTCTTACAACAACCATTGACCATTAACTACTTGGTCGATGCTCTTATTTATAACATAAAATTCAACTAAAATAACGGCTAAGTGCATATAAGTAAAACAAAAATTCACCACGTGGCATTCTCCTATCAGTTTGTCTAGGAGTTATCTCAAGGTATCACTTTAAACAGGTGATTCTTCTCATATTATGACCAATTGATGAACAACTCCTCACAGGTGTGGGCATATGGAAAGTTGTGTTGTTCCATCGGGGCCGTGTAAATTTCTCTGATCTCCACTGCATGCGCCCGATACTTGACCAGACTAGCACTTATTTGTTGTAAAATAGCATGAGCTTTGATCGGGTGCTCCATAAACCATTGCATCTGACATGGCGTTGTGTCTGTCACCTTTTCTAGTTCTTCAGCCCATAATGAATCTTGCTTGGTGTGTGATTCGACGATGTCGTACATGTCGAAAAATTCCTCGGGTGTGCCGAACTTGGGGAGTCTGATATCTTTCATCACCTGATTGATCTTAATCCAGTGTTTCTCACACTTGGCCCATTTCTCTTGAATTTCTCAATGTGGTTCCCAAGACATTTTTTCCCAATACTCAGCTGACTTATTTATGCGATCAAGACTGCTTTCATTCAACACCTGAATGTCATGTTCTTCTTTATCTCGACCTTGTTGGACTACACCAATGTAGTCGACTCTTTTCACGGCTTGCTGCGCCTTTTCGTACCAACACACCATATCCTTTCACGTCATGAGTGCCATGAGGGTGTCCTCCTGTAGCTCAGCAATTCTTGCGGTGAATAAGTGTCGCTCGTCTGTGAATTTTCTATAGGCCTCCTGGAATTCGCTCCTTAAGTATATTACGGCATGTGTGGTGTCATGATAATACTTATCCAGGTGGCGCAAATGTTCTAGTTCTTTCAGGGCGATGGCTAGCTCCTTTTCATCTCTTTTATATTTATCTAGGATGGCATCTGAGATCGCTCTCCCTACACCGATAAGTTTGGGTTTCCAACGCATCGAGCAGCTTAGTGTCTAGGACACTTTCGACGTCCTTTTATTTCTGTGGGACCTCCTAGGTTTGGACGTCTGGGAGGGAAGAAGATGTCTTCCTAGGTCCCTTTTCTTCTTCGAAATGCACAGGGGTCCCAAGAGATACCTATGGGATCTCATCATCATCATATATCTTTATAAACTCGCTCAAGGGGTTCGTTGCGTCGATCCTCTATGATGCTTCGATGATCTATGTCTGAGACAAAACACCTATCGGGGATCTGACCGGTGGCATTTTGAATTCAGGGTCGTCTAACCAGATAATTTCATCAAGGTCTATAAAATCAGGGCCGCTTGGGCCTACTTAGCTTACTCATGGATTATCTGTCGGGGATCCCAGGGTTTCTGCAATATCTAGATCATCCTGCAACCAATCAATCATCTGTTGTGCTTGCTCTAACATTAACAATCCCCTTTCCCGCACATCCAGTGACATAGGAAAACCTCTTCCTTGTACCAAGACTTCTTGGGGAATCTCTATTGTTTCTGTGGCTATCATTTCTTCCCTGGACCTAAGGGCTCCTTGAGCCGATTTTTTTAGGGTTGTCACTTGTTCATGTAGGCTCGTGGCTTTGAACCTGGTCATCCTAGGATCGTCCATCCTTGCCACAATTTCATCCCAATCCTGAGATTTTTCCGTGAAGATCTCATCTTCAAACCTGTCATGGGCGTATGTCCAGCATGACGATACTTGCGATGCGTGCTTTAGGGATAGACCTTTTGGGTCGTGCTTGCGAAAATGGCTAGTCTGGAATCAAAAATCCAATTGGTTCAAATCGTCCTGCTTGTCTTGAGTGGTGTCTTTTACCATGTAGAAACCTATATGGAATCCATAAGGTATGAATGCTCGCTTCTTATATTTTACCAAAGTAGCATTGTAACCTTGTAGGATAGTCTGGTAGCGGATTTCCCCTACTACTAGTCGATCAAGGACATACATCAGTAATAGGTGTGGTGCTCTGGTGGCTCCAAAAAACCTGATGTAGGTATCACACTCATCCAGATAACAGTGGCCAACCTTTGATATCATCTTTTTGGCTGCAGCCGATAGTCTTGGGCACTCTTTCTTGAACAACATAAAATGAATGCGCGCGATGAATTGATCGTAGATGAGGGAGTAGGATTTCTTGTACCTGTTCTCCCATAAGATGTCGAAATATACATGGATTGGGAGTTCTGAGGCATGCCATCTCAAGTTCATTCCGGCAAAGGCATTTCTGGCATAGATGACGTCCAATAAATAAAAATCCATGTAGAAGGATGGGGTCTCTCCTTATTTCAGTGTATGAGCCTGTTGAACGCAAATGCTCAGCTGGTTGGAAATGATGGCGCCCCAGTTAAAACCTCTCCCGGAAATGGCTACTGTGTAATCTATAGGCATCCATGCCTCTGAAAACCTGGAACAATCTTTCTCCCCATACAGTTGGCATATGAGGGCCATTAGATAGATATACGACTCTCTTAAGTTGGTCGTCGGGTACCGGACAGAGGTCCGATTGGTGTACTTTTTATCCTCTCTCCACGATGAAGCCATCACCCAGCTGGTGTCATGTTTCTCATAGAATTTTATAACAAAATTGGTGTTCAAGTGCTCCTCCGGGTATCTGAGCTTATAGTAATTTTTCACCTCCACCGGAAGGAAGACCCCGACACACTCACCATTGTCGTCATTGACCAAACTTTTTTGTGTGTCCATGTGGTCGATAAGCCACTTCAAGAGTTCTATGCAAGGGAATACTAGAGTTTTTCTTGCTACCATATGCAGGTACGATATTCAGATATTCAAAAAAACTTCATCGTCGAGCTTTCTCATATCAGGGTGTTGTGTGGGGTATATTCGAGGAATTCTTCCCGCTTGATCTTCTTGAAGAGTTCTCCCCAATGCGGGAGTACTGCCTTGATCCCTATGCTTGCTTCTGTGTCTCCAAAGTCCGGAGGCTGAGTGAAAATCTTCTTGGTGGATGTCCTTATGACTGGTTCCGGCCTGGGATTGAATTCTAATTGCTTTTCTATCCCTGGGGATGAGCCTTCTCCTACCTCTGATTCTTTTAGCTTGGGCGCCCTCGGCGATTGCCTAGTACTTCGCTTCTTTGGAGGCATTGTTTCTTCCATCGAAATCAAACTTTAGGGCATGCGTACAGAGTAACACCGGATAAAAATGTATGAAGTGAAGCATAAAAAATCCACAGACATGTACATACTTGTAACGCTTGCTAAAACTGTTTTTTAACACTCACGGGTGATCTAAAAATAAAGAAGACTTGTATCTTTGAAAATATTTGCAAGTAAAATTTATGTGTTAAAATGCAAATGGATCAACTTTGCAACACAAATTTAATAGAATTTGCTCATTCAAGATGCATATAAACAACAACAATAATAGTGAACAGAAAACACATAACACAACAAATGATAAAGGAGTTCACCCCTCTCTTGGACTACATCTCCTGGTCCAGCTTCCAATGGATCATTTGTATTATTTTCTCAAAGTGCTCAAAAATGTTCTTTACAATGCTCAAAATGCCAAATAGACTGCTCCAATGGCTTCAGAACGTCCAAAAACCCCTAGCTGGGCTTTTTCGGCACCTCGTTTGGCCAAAAATTGAAGAAGATAGGCTTCCTGGAAGTCCCCCTTCAAACTTG
>ML779508.1:66860-82040 GCA_009831015.1 Picea engelmannii | reverse complement strand
AATTTCTCAGCATTTACTTCTCCATTGTACATTGGCAATTCGAATTTAATATCAAGCTTTAACGAAGGAATTTGTGAAGGAGTTTTACCATGTCCTTTTGGAGAATTCAGAAGAGGTCTTGAATTGGTAGAAGAAGAAGAAGAAGAGGAAGAAGATGGAGGTGAGGGTGGTGGAGAAGCACCATTCCCTCCATTTTCATTTGGAGTTTTATCACCACTGTCTCCCTTGTGCTTTGAAGGGTTGGAGCCTTCACCTTGCGACCTTGTATTCCTTTCCATCAATATTTTCATCATCTCTCTCATTTCCATGACAACCTTTCTGAGATCTTCATCTTCTTCAAGAACATGTTCATGATTCTCTTCATGAGCCATACTTGATGAATGCCTCCTTGAAACTTGCGGTGATGATATAAGCTTCCTCCTTGAAGGATGAGAACTTGTCTCTACAAGTTGACCTTCTCCTCTTGTGAGTTTCAACCTTGTGAGCATCAGAAAACAAAACACTTTCAAATAATCAAGTCTTCAAAAACCTATGCTCTGATACCAACTTGATCTAAAAATGAAGAAGACTTGTATATTTGAAAATATTTGCAAGTAAAATTTATGTGTTAAAATGCAAATGGATCAACTTTGCAACACAACTTTAATAGAATTTGCTCATTCAAGATGCATATAAACAGCAGCAATAACAGTGAACAAAAAACACATAACACAACAAATGATAAAGGAGTTCACTCCTCTCTTGGGCTACATCTCCTGGTCCAACTTCCAATGGATCATTTGTATTATTTGCTCAAAGTGCTCAAAAATGTGCTTTATAATGCTCAAAATGCCAAATAGACTGCTCCAATGGCTTCAGAATGTCCAAAAACCCCTAGCTGGGCTTTTTCGGCACCTCGTTTGGCCAAAAATTGAAGTAGGCTTCCTGGAAGTCCCCCTTCAAACTTGTTGTCTCTGCATCTACAAAACGCACCCTTGTTGGCTCAACCTAGCCCACACGCATATTTAAGCGTTAAAACTTAGCACCGGACACAACCGCACAAACCGTGCAAACTGTAGGACGGTTACGGGTGCACCTAGCCCCTAACCGTCAAGGGCAAGGTCGTATGACCCATATGACCGCGCACAAGTGCAAACATAGGCCTCTGTTTCCACAAGCCAATGGTTAAAGGACAAGTGGTGGGTCGTTTGTATAATCGTTGAAACCAAATCAAAATGCAACTGCACGCCTGCCAAACAGTATAGCAATGGGTCATATGTTAACGCAATATGTGACCAAGGGCTAGGGCTAAGCCCCAGCCCGGTCGCACCCCAACTATCCACATATGTAAACATATATAACTATATTTCCATATATATAACAAGGACCAAACAGTGGCGAGCCAGTTGGCGGCCCTTCCCAAGTCTCTTCCCCTTTCCCGGAGGTCGCAGGGTCGACTCCGGCCAACAACATAATTATAAACCAATGTATATATGACACGTGGTGGCCATTGACTGGGCCACGTGTCGCCATCCCATTCGCTGCAAACATGCCACGTCACATGCCAACTGTCCACAAAACTGTCTGCCATGTGTCGTATGAACTGCCACGTCAGCAACCATACGAACTGTATGGACTGTACAGTCAACATCCCTTTTTTTACATGTTTGTCATTTTGAACAGAACGTGATATATCTCGCTCCCGACGTTCGTTTGAACCCAAACGAGTTGCGTTGGGTTCGTAACAACAAGGCCTGTGCTCTTGTTCAATTTGAAGTGATTCCGAGCACTTTGAATTTTTGAGCAAAATTTGATCCCCTGGATCAACGAGACCTCGAAAACTTCTTTTGAATTGCTCGTCTCGCTCCTCTAGATGCTCTAAACTTATTTGCGTAGATGATCTTGTTTACGAACATCTCGAAAGAATTTAAACGGGGAAGAAACTATTGTGTCGTATCAAACAATTAACTCGGGTTATGAGTGAAAATCAAATGAAATTTGTCGTTGAATCTCTGCAATTCAATTCATCATGGGTTGACGGTGGAGGCACAGAGGGTGGTGCGTTGTATTGGTAAATTCAAACAGTAATTTTGATTCGCGCACGAATTAGCAACTAATGCAATATTTAGAATTAATTAGTCCCTTAAATGCTCTGGATTGCAACGTATCTAACACTAAAATGTCCCATCGTGTCACTTTCCTAGTGGGTGGATCAAGAAACAACAAGGTGTTACGCGTGTTTTTTATTCGTTGATATTCTTCTGCGAAAAACCTCCGATGCCAATTTCTTTAATCACACAGTGCTGACGTCGCACAACTAGCTCAGGATACGTGGCAATGAAGACCAGTGACTTAGCTCATGGGTAATGGTCGGGACTTCGTTCAAGTTGTGCACTCTAAACTAAACCTGGAAATGTCGATGCCGAAAGGTATCGGGGATCGGTGTTTGGGGACAAACCGATCGCGTAGTTTCCTTTGGGTTAGCGTTTAAAAAACTCCCGATGATGAAATATTTTCAGAAGTTGGCGATCGGAAAAAAAATTTTATCGTAGTCTAGATGTTCATCGTGATTTGATCTTCTCCGATTTTTCTAAGCACGTCGGGTATCGGCTATCGGTGATATGATTTCTTTCTTCGTTCAACATTTACTCTTTTATCCTTTTACCGACACCGAAGGGGATCAGTTGTCGGGAATATCCTTGTATGATGCTCGTCGCGAAAGAAAACTTCCTTCTGTCAATGTCGATGAAAATCGACACTCGACGACTGTGGTTTTTCAAGTGATTCTATTTCATCCTTTAATTCCTTCCAATGTCGAATCTTTGAGTGCATCGGGGAGAGTGTTTTGGCTATTGATTCCTTATTTAAGCGTTAAGTCTTTTCTTTTAATTCATGATTTTTCATAGATTCAAGAAAACTTTTAAAGACTTAATGAGAGTCAAGATGGTAAGAAAACGCAACATTTTTCACAATGAAGATGAATCAAACAGTGCAAAAAGATCAAGTGGTACCCAAAAAGTAAAATTTGACATACACTTTTTAGGGTGTGTTGAGTGCTCAACAAATGGTGACTTACTGGGCGAAAGTGGAATCTATGTTCCTCCTTTAGGTTCGACTGATGCATAAGTTGGTGGAGAACTTAACTGGTTTTTAAATCAAAGCCTCTTTTACCTTTGCATTTGAAATTATCCGGTTGATGCCTCCAGGTCTGCCTGTGGGGTTTTCAACCTTTATTCCTCCTTCATTTCCTGTAACCGTGACTCACCCCCTTTTTACAAAAATCTAGTAAAGCATTCACTATCATGGAGCCTTTAGTTACCTTTACTCACTTGCTACGGTGTTTCTCCACTACCAACGAGCATCCATAGCCTCGACGGAGTCACCCTGACATCACAGACCTTTCTACACTGCCAGTGAGCGTCCATAGCCCTGATGAATATATTTGTATACCCTCCCCTACTATGCACTCATTTGATATTGTTAACTTTTATTTCGGCAGAATTCCCTGAGCGAGTGGGAGAGGATGACGTTTGTTATTTTGCAAGATGAGATGATTAAGGTGAAAACTTATTGGCTCTAAATTTGAGGTGCATGTAGCCCTTTCTAGCTTTCCTTCTTTCCCTTAAGGTTTTACCAGACCACCAGGAAGACACTTTTGACATTTCTCCAAGGTTGTTCATCTGCGCGGGTTAGATAGAGAGCCCCCCGAACAATTGCAAGTTCCCCAATGCTTCTCGTGTTTGAATGTGAGCGACAAGTTAGGAAGAGAGTTTGATATGTCACATGTTTTAGGGTCAACCATTGTCTTGCCAAAGATAATCTTCAAAAGCACAGAAGTCCAAATAGAAAAAACAAAAACAAGAAAAAATGCATTTCGCAACTGACCTAGCTAAAACCAAAAATCATGAAAACATGCACACAAGACGTACAATAAATTATTATTATTATTATTATTATTAGTATTATTATTATTTAATGGAAATATTGTTTTAGGGCTTGGCCATTTACTGGGAGGGTGTCGGGTTCCTCCCTCAGATTCTGTAACCGATAAGTGCCTGCCCCAATCTTCTCGGCCACCTGAAAATATCTGAGCCATAGATTCTAAAACTTAGAATGTTTGCCTTTAGGGTCATTTGCTCTGTCCCATTTTAGGACTAAATCTCCTACTTCAAAATTCTTCTCTTTAGCCTTATGCTTTTCAAACCATCTTTTAACGATCTGCTGGTGGGCTATGAATTTTGGTTTAGCCTTTTCCCTTTCTTCTTCCAGCATGAGAAAAGTGTCGATTCTTTGTTGTATGATTGATGAAGGTTGTACTCTGGAATCTTGGGTTGTTGAAGAGATGAAAGATAAATATCATTCAGGAAAATGGCTTCCTGCCCGATGCCCGTATACCAGAAAGTACGGGGAATTTCCTATAGCTTCCTTGGGTGTAACCCTATCGGCCCATAAATTATTGTGGAGTAGATTATGCCAGTTCCTTTGGTTATCTGCAACTATTTTCTTCAAGATCCTTACTAGGTTCTTATTAGTTGATTATGCCACTCTGTTTCCCTATGGATAATAATTTGCAGAGTATCTAATTATGATTCCTTTGTCTAGTGAAAACTCTGCTAATAAAGTGGATGAAAAATAAGCTTCATTATCCAAGACAAGAATAGAAGGGACACCAAACCTTGTAATTAGTTGTTGTTCTATGAATTGGATTACCACCTTCTCATTTACATGGGTCAGAGAAATGGCTTATGCGCATTTCGTGAAGTAATCGGTGGCAGTGAGTATGTACTTGTGTTGTTTTGAAGATCTTGGTGTAATTTCTCCTATGATGTCTAACCCCCATTGCTCAAAAGGCCTAGAAATGGTCACCGGTTGGAGTGGGACTGCTTCTCTCTTCTCTCTTCTAGTGCGTATTTGACAAGTTTTACAGTTCCTAGCATAGGTGTGAGCGTCCTTGAACAAAGTGGGCCAATAATAGACAACTCTCAGTATATTATGAGCGGTGGTGTATCTTACAAAATGTCCATCGATGGGGCAGTCATGGATCTCCTTTAGAACTCTGTCTGCATCTACATGTTCGAGACATATTAAAAGTACCCCATCATAATTTACCCGGAAGAGTACCAAATTTTTGAGGTGATATTATGCAGATTTTAACCTGAGAGCTCTCCTTTCCCTGGGGTTTAGGTCTTCTGGGCAAGTCCCATGATGTAGGAGATAAGTTAGTTTATCATACCAAGACTCTTTCCCTGGGGAAATGTATGAAGCTTCACCACACCATAATGTCATTTCATTTTCCCATTCGGGGTCTTCATTTACTTGGTCTTGAGCTCCAGCTACAAGTTTGCATAATCCTTGTCCTTTAACTAGTTTAACAGGTTTTATGTCTAGATCAAACTCTTGGACTACTGCCATCCATTTCCCTCTTCTTTCCCCCATCTCCTGTTGAGTAAATAGGGATCGGACTGCAAGGTGAGGCACAATTACTTTGGTATGGTTCTTGAGGATGTAAGATCTGAAATGTTTTACTGCTTTAAAAACTTTAAAATCCTATTTATCTATAGAAGGATAAATCAGTTAAGCTCCTTGGAGGTTAGTGCTCATGAACAACACTAGACCCTCATTATTGTCATCATCCTTCTGAGTCAAAACTGCAGCTAACGATTGATCGAAGGCGAAAGTATAGAGGAAAAAATCCTTGTTGAAATCGGGGCTTCGCAACACAGGGGGCTTGAGATATAGTAATCTTGATATCGTTGAAGGCCTTCTTCCATTCATCATCCCACTTAAATTTTTCATCTTTACGAATCATCCTTTGTAAGGGTTTGATGGTTTCTACAAAATCGGGGGTGAATTTCCTCACAAAGTTGATTTTCTCGAAGAATGATTGCATAGCTTTTTTGTTGTGAGGTAATGGGAGTTGAGCTATGGCCTTAATCCTTTCTGGGTCTATGTGAATTCTTGCTTGAGATATAATGTGGCCTAGCAGCTTACCTTCCTCGACACCGAAAATAGTTTTCTTAGGGTTTAAGGATATGTCGTACTTCCTACATCTTTCGAAAATCTGGGTTAAGTGATGGATGTGATCTTCTATGTTATTTGAATACACAATTACATCATCCAGATACACTACCACACACTTGTTGATCAATCCTTGAAACTCTATGTCCATTTCCCTTTGGAAGGTTGTCCCTGCGTTGATTAGCCCAAAGGGCATGTGTTTGTAAGCGAAGGTTCCCCACTTGGTTCGAAAGGTAGTTTTCAACCGGTCTTCCTCTGAGACCAGAACTTGGTTGTAACCCAAGAAACCGTCCAACAGAGAGAAAATCTTAGAGCCAGACACAATCTGCAAGAGTTTCTCCATTGGTGGGACTAGGTAGTTGTCCTTTTCCGAAGCTCTATTGAGGTTCCTAAAATCTATGCATAAGCGGATTTCTCCCAACTTTTTCCTCACAGGAACCAAATTCGCTACCCATGCAGAGTATCTAACCTGAAAAATGATCTTGGCATCGAGCAGTTTCTTTAACTCCTGACACATGAGAGGTTCCAGGGATGGGTGGTACTTTCGGAGCTTCTGTTGGAAGGGTTTCACTTCAGGTTTTAACAGGATAGTGTGTTGAATGATACGGGTATCATAAGTTTTCAGATCTCGATAGGACCATGAAAAGACATATTGATATTGTCTAAAGAGTTTGAGATAGGCCTTTCTTTCCTCCTTAGATATTGTCTTACCGAGATTTACATTCTTGAGGTTTTTCGGGGTTCCTAGATTTATAGTTTCATGTTGTTGGTTGTGGAGCCTGATTATCTTCCTGATTCAGAGGTCTTTTTTTTTCAGCCATGTTTATACCCCATGAAGTATTTACACCCCAGAAGTATGTACACTCTTCCACGTTGGGGAGTGCAGAGGGGGGTTACCATTCATTATAAGGTCGAAGATCTAATGGTAGAAATTATGTTAGGTTTCTTTTCCCTAGAAGGCAACCCTCTGTTATGAGGGAAATGTATTGCGGCTATGCATTGTGGCAAATATTGTATTCTGAGATAGGAGACTGTGAGAGAAAGAAGAGTAAGTTACAGCGGGTTTGTTGTAGGTTGTATCCCTTCATTTGTTGGATAATAATAAAGGAAGGACCTGGAAATTTCTTTGGCGGACGTAGCCCACACTGGGTGAACCACATAAATCTGTGTCTCTATTGTATTGTGTATCTTCTGTGTTTTGTTTATGCAATTGTTTTATTTTATTTCTCCACGGTCCTATTTTTATAACACATGCATGGGACAGGAACTACCAGTCTTCATGTTCTTTTGACCCTTAAATCATTCTTTCAGGTCAAAAATATTTTCTAAAATAGTTATCCCCTTCAGGATCGTGTGAGACCTTGATTTGTCAACTGGTTGACCTGTCTGAGGATCAGGTTTTGTTGCTTGTTCCTGGAATACTTCATCGTCAATGGCCAAGTCTTTGAAATCATCTTGGTTAGTCGGGAAGTTTATGATCTGTTCATCCCCTTCAAAGACCTTCCAATTAGAAATGTTGTTAGGCCCCAATGGTTTGTAGAGTAGTTCATAATGGTTCGACAGTGAACCGGGAAGCTTCATAATCTTCTAAAGGTGACATCCTTGAATCAACTGTGGCCAAGGAATCAGAAAGGATATTCTTTGCTTTGGGGATTGTTATAATATTGAAAGCTTCAAAATGCGCTATTAAACTATGCACTTCCTGTTGATAATTTTTTAGGTGAGGGGAATTGCAATGTATAATATTCCCTACTTGTCTAATGATAATCTCAGAATCTCTGAAAACCTTCATTTCCTTGATGTTTAAGTCTATGGCTTTCTTTAACCCTTGTACTAGAGCTTCATACTTGGCGGTATTGTTTGTGCATTCGAACTAGAGTCTACAGGATAGGAAATGACGTTTACCCTTTGGATCAATGAGGATCGCCCTGCCCCAGACCCTTCATGTGATTTAGATCCATCAAAGTATATGGTCCAAATTTGTGAGCGAAGGCTATATGTTTCCTCTCTCTTATCACTTTCTTGCTCTCTTACCTTTTGTTCCGTGATTTCTAGCACCGGTTCTTGACAGAAGAGGGTTTCCTCTGTTGGTATCGAAGATTTCTCTTGAAACACCATTTCATAATTTTGAGTGAGAGGGACATCAAATGAGAGGGGGGGGGGGAGTTGACAAAGTAATAATCATAGGAATAATTTCCTAAGACAGGGAAATTTGTCAATAAGGGTTCATTTAGGGTTTCTAGATCAGTGACCGTATGTTTCAGATATCTTTCCTTATCAATTCTGATCATATTTTTATGCCCTTTTAATGGTAACCAAAGGTGTGCCCAATCTGTGCTAAAGTATCCGTTTAACTTCTCAGACCAATCTTGGCTTAGTAGTAACCCATAAGATTCTAGGATGTCTACTGTAATGATGTTAATCACTTGCACAAACTTAGGATGTGTTGCTATTCTGATCATTACATCTTTGAGTTCTCCCATGACCTCCACCCGGGTTTTGTCTATTTGTATCACATGTTTATCACTCTTGAGAGGAAATGTGTTTAGTTTTTTACAGATAGACAATGGCATAACGTTAGAGGATGCTCCTAAATCGACCAAACAGTTATGGAGGTTCCTGTTGAAGACTTCAAATGTCAAAAGGAAAAGTGGGACAAAAGGTCTTCCCTTCGTATCTTCAGAGAAAGTGTTCACAGACGATTTATTCCCTAGGTCTGTGGGGATTGGATTTCTTCCTGGGTCAATGCTTGTCGTAGAATTTTCTACTGATTTCAAAGCCTGTAACAGGAATTCATTTTGCTGAGGGATCCTACAAATGTCCATGACTGATAAATTAGCCTTCAACTTCTTCAAATATTCAACTATGTTGTAATCCATCTTGGGCGATACTTGTGTATGGATATTTATAGTGTCTCTCCGGGAAGCGAAAGGTGCTTTCAAGTGGTCGGGAGTTGTCTTTCCCCCCGAATCTTGGGTGGTAGCAATATCTTTTGAGACAGGTGGAACCTTACTGAGCGTTTTCACAACCGAGACCTCTGCGGGTGGTTCTTGAGACTCAAATAAGTCATCGGACGGCATGATTAGGTCAAGATCCCATATCAGCATGGTTGTATCTTCTGTTGGATCAATCTCTTATTGATTAGAAACATTCATAACTGAACCACTTGGTTGTTTATTCAGAGAGACTTCATTTAGAAATCGTTTGGCCATAAAATTCATGGCATGCACCCATTGAGGGCAGTCTCTTTCGGAGTGGTTTTCCTGGTGATAAGTACAGAAAGAATCAGATGCTACATTTCCTAGATCGATATTTAAGTTGGTTGGGGGAGGTTCAATTGCTTTAAATGGTGGGTTCCTTTTAAAGAAAGGCCTATAGGGCCTTTGGCCTTGGTTTCCCTCCCCTACACTTCTTTTCATGTCTATGATCTCATTTTATAACTTCTTGACCATGCGTCGTATGTCTTCTATGTCTCCATTACCCGTTTCAGGAGCTTGTTCTGCTTGTTTCCCTAGGGGTCTAGTGAGTAATATCCCTCTCCAGGGAGGGGGTTGAGCTTCTTTATTAACTAAGGAGACCTGACTCTGTTTTCATCCTTTCATTTGAAATTCAATCATTTTGGCTTCTTCAAAATTCTCAGCCAAGGTTCATTTGGTAGCCCTCTTCACAAACATGGAAATAGAAGTTGGGAGGGCATTAATGTAGACCTCGATTTGCAACTCCTGGGTAGGTTTAGCTTCGGGCTAGAATTTGTTCAATATAGTTGTGAATCCTTGATTGAAATATTTAACCCTTTATTTCGAACTCATGGTGGTGGAAAACAATTCAGCCATCAAAGCTCCTGTAGTAGTTTCTTCTGCAAATTTATCTAGAAAATTCTTCTGAAACTTCATCCAGCTAGTTATAGATCCTACAGGCAGATTAAAATACCACGTGGAAGATGAATTCTCAAACATATAGGGGAATATCCTACATAATATGTATTCATGTTGGACATTCATAATTCTAATCGCTAATATGAATTTCTTGATATGATCTTCAGGAAATCCTGAGGTCTTGGGATCAAACTTAGGAAGTAACTTCTCTGGATGTCGGGGAAGGTTATGGACTTGCCCTGGGATGGAAAAAGAGTCTTTGTCCAACCAAGGTTGATTGTTCTGTGGTGGGTTTCCCCCTTATTCATCATGGTCTTTGTTGTCTTCCATATCTTCATATCCTGAGTTAAACTCTTCTTCTTCTGAAAAATCGCCTGGCTCAAAGACGTCATCGGCTGGCGTTTCAGGGATTAGATTTAGAGGGTGTTCAATTTCAGGCATTATGAAATCTATTAGGTCTTATACTGTGTGCACAAAAACCTAGTCGGGGGTGTCGACCACTGGTCTTCTTATTTTTTGTCTTCGAGGAAGTATCGGAGCTAAGGACAACGCACTGATCTGTCGGGCGTATGCTCTAGTGATTCTTCTAAATTGATTTAATTCCTCATGAGGAAGAGCATAAGGTATGTTAGGGAACAAGCATTCTTCCTCAGGTAGGGGTGAGTTACTCGTTTCAGGAGTACTCAGTGTGTTTGGGATGTCTTGGGAATGACTAGTCATGCATGTGGGTTGTTTTGAATCTTACAGGTTGTCTGAAATATTATGTGAAATATGTATTCATCCATTCATTCTTCAGGCCTTCCTTCTAGCGCCAATTCTGTTGATGGGTCCTAAATCCCTTTAGTTCAACAGCAGGAACCAAACCCACCACTAAGGCCCAATTAGAATCTGCAACGTTTAATAGTGGAATGGTTCTCCAGATCTTGTGATCCGACCGATTAATTGATGGGCTTTACATTTTCTTGCGAAGGCATCTCCTTCGGTCTGGATTTTCTCTTTTTGTATTTTATCTTAGGTGGGACCGATATAAGATGGAAGTCGGTATAAACCAACTTGGTAACAAAACGGGAAAAGGTTTTAACTACTGGAGAAGAGGCTGAGCTTGGGATAACCCATTGCTCAGTCATGTAGGCATCGATCGTCTACCACAAGCCTAGTACTAATACGTTAACCATGTGAGTATTCCAATTTCTGGCTGAGATACTAATTGGCAGAAGAAAACACACATGTGATAAAATAAAGGCAAGTAAAATAATTCACTTAACCCTAATCATCCATCACATAATAACACAACGATTCATCTTCATCATTAAAGAAAAGAACTATAAAAACATTGCATCAGATAACTTATCAATAGATTTAATAGCTCTTACTCATTACAACATTCATTCATGAGACAAGATAGCAAATAGTTATTCTCCACGCCCAATCATACATGCATTTGATGAAAATATAAGTTTGTCTCTGGTCCAAAAGGACTTCTCAATTAAAGGCATCTCCAAAAAAATTATAAACAAAACCATAAATGAGAGTTTCTTGCAACAACCTTCGACCATTAACTACTTGGTCGATGCTCTTATTTATAACATAAAATTCAATTGAAATAATGGCTAAGTGCAGATAAGTAAAACAAAAATTCGCCATGTGGCATTCTTCTATCAGTTTGTCTAGGAGTTATCTCAAGGTATCACTTTAAATGAATGATTCTTCTCGTATTCTAACCAATTGATGAACAACTCCTCACCGGTGTGGGCGTATGGAAATCTGTGTTGTTCCATTGGGGCCACGTAAATTTCTTTGATCTCCACTGCATGCACCCGATACTT
The DNA here is from genome assembly GCA_009831015.1 of Picea engelmannii. Classification (NCBI taxonomy): domain Eukaryota; kingdom Viridiplantae; phylum Streptophyta; class Pinopsida; order Pinales; family Pinaceae; genus Picea; species Picea engelmannii. The sequence continues at coordinate 70,342 of ML779508.1, read as the reverse complement.
GACCAAACTGGAACTTATCTGTTGTAACACAACCCAAGCTTTGATCGGGTGCTCCATAAACCGTTGCATCTGACCTGGCATTGTGTATGTCACCTTTGCTAGTTCTTCATCCCATAATGAATCTTGCTTGGTGTGTGAATCGACGATGTCACACAAGTCGACAAAGTCCTAGGGTGTGCCGAACTCGGGGAGTCTGATATCTTTCATCAGCTGATTGATCTTAATACAGTGTTTCTCTCACTTGGCCCATTTCTCTTGAATTTCTCGGTGTGGTTCCCGAGACATTTTTCCCAATACCTGACTGACTTCTTTATGTGATCAAGATTGTTTTTTTTCAACACCTAAATGTCGTGTTCTTCTTTATCTAGGCCCTATTGGACTGCACCAATGTAGTCGATTCTTTCCAGGGCTTGTTGCGCCTTTTCATACCACCGCTCCATATTCTTTCACGTCGCGAGTGCCATGAGGGTGTCCTCCTATAGCTCAGCGATTCTTGCGGTGAATAAGTGTCGCTCATCTGTGAATTTTCTATAGGCCTCCTGGAATTCACTCCTTAAGTATATTGTGGCATGTGTGGTGTCCTGATAATACTTAGCCATGTGGCGCAAATGTTCTAGTTCTTTCAGGGCGGCAGCCAGCTCCTTTTCATCTCTTTTATCTCTATCTAGCATGGTGTCTGAGATCGCTTTCCCTACATCAATAAGTTCGATTGTTCTGGAATTTTTTGTGTTTATCAAATTTTCCTCTATAGTGATGAGTATAGAGCAATCCAAATTTATCCTCCTTTTCTTGGTGGTCCCCTAGACGATAGCCTTCATTTTCCTGTCATAAGATATGGCATGTATGTCGGCTACTTCGTTCACAAGTTCGGGGATCTATTGATCCCCCCATGTGATTGTATTCCCCATACTTATGATGGTGTACACTTGTTCAAGATTGGGTTCTAGAGCTTCCTCATTATGCTTCGAAGGCTCGGCTTTTGTTTGTCTCTCATCGGGTGTTTGAGTACCGATTGAAATAGAGGTGTCGAGGATAGACTCAATACTTACTTGTTCATCGGTCGTTGAAACGTCGATTTCCTACTGTGGGGTTCTTTCCTCTGGCCTGCCCGACCTTGGCTCATCTCTAGGACTATCTGCTTGGATTTCTAGCGCATCGGGAAGCTTAGTGTCTGAGACACTTTCGGCTTCCTTTCCTTTCTGCGGGACCTCCTGGTTTTGGATGTTGGGGAGAGGAGAAGATGTCTTATCAAGTCCCTTTTCTTCTTCGACATGCAAATGGGTCCCAAGAGATACCTCTAAGTTCTCATCATCATCATATATATTTATAAACTCGCTCAAAGGGTTCACTGCGCTGGTCCTCTGCGATGCTTCGACGATCTCTGGCTGAACCGAAACACCTGTCAGGGATCCGACCGGTGGCGTCGTGAATTGATGGTCGTCTAACCTAGTAATTTCATCAAGGTCTATAAACTTAGGGTCGTTTGGGCCTGCTTGGCTTATGCCTGGGTTATCTGCCAGAGATCTCAGGGTTTCTGCAATGCCTGGATCATCCTACAACTGATCAACCATCTATTGTGCTTGATCTAACATGAACAATCCCCTTTCCCGTGTGTCCAGGGCCATAGGAAAACCTCTTCCTTGTACCAGGACTCATTGGGGAATCCTTGTTGTTTCTGTGGCTATCATTTCTTCCCTAGCCCTGAGGGCTCCTTGAGCTGATTTTTCAAGGGTTGTCTCTTTTTCATCTAGTCTCATGGCTTTGAACCTGGTCACCTTAGGATCGTCCATCCTTGCAACAACTTCATCCCAATACTGAGCGTTTTCCGTGAAGATATCATCTTCAAACCTGTCATAGGTGTATGGCCAGCAGGACGATACTTGTGATGCGTGCTTCAGGACTAGACCATTTGGGTCATGCTTGCGAAAACGACCAGTCTGGAATCGGAACTCCAATTGGTTCAACCCTTCCCGTTTGGCTTGAGCAGTGTCTTTTACCATGTAGAAACCTATATGGAATCCATAAGGTATGAATTCTCGCTTCTTATCTTTTACCAGAGTAGCATTGTAACCTTGCAGGATGGTCTGGTAGCAGATTTCCCCTACTATTAGTCGATCAGGGACATACACTGGTAACAGGTGTGGTGCTCTAGTGGCTTCGAAAACCCAGATGTAGGTATTACGCTCATCCAAATACCAGTGGCCAACCTTTGATATCATCTTTTTGGCCACAACCAACAGTCTTGGGAACTCTTTCTTGAACAACATAAAATGAATGTGCGCAATGAATTGATCTCAGATGAGGGAGTAGGATTTCTTGTACCTATTCTCCCATAAGCTGCCGAAATATACATGGATCGGGAGTTCTGAGGCGTGCCAGCTCAAGTTCATTCTGACAAAGGAATTTCTGGCACATATGACGTCCAATAAATAAGAAGCCATGTAGAAGGATGGGGTCTCTCCTTCTTTCGGTGTCTGAGCCTGTTGAATGCAAATGCTCAGCATCTTGGAAATGATGGCGCCCCAGTTAAAACCTCTCCCAGAAATGGCTACTGTGTAAGCTAGAGGCATCCATGCCTCTGAAAACCTGGAACAATATTTCTCCCCATACAATCGGCATATGAGAGCCATTAGATAGATATACGACTCTCTTAAGTTGGTCGTCAAGTACCAACCAGAGTTCCGATTGGTGTACTTTTTATCCTCTCTCCACCATGAACCCATCACACGGCTAGTGTCATGTTTCTCATATAATTTTATAAGAAAATCGTTGTGCAGGCGCTCCTCCAGGTCTTTGCGCTTGTAGTAATTTTGCACCTCCACCGGAAGGAAGACCTCGACACACTCGCCATTGTCGTCATTGACCAAACATTTTTGTGTGTCTGTCTGGTTGATAATCCATTTCAGGAGTTCTATAGAAAGGAATACTGGAGTTCTACTTTCTACCATATGCAGGTATGATCTTCGAATATTTGGAAAAACTTCATCGTCAAGATTTCTCATATCAAGGTCATTGTGTGGGGTATATTTGGGTAATTCTTCCCACTTGATCTTCTTGAAGAGTTCTCCCCAATGTGGGAGTACTGCCTTGGTCCCTATGCTTGCTTTTGTTTCTCCAAAGGCCAAAGGTTGAGTGAAAATCTTCTTGGTGGATGTCCTGATGACTGGTTCCGGCCTGGGAGTCAATTCTAATTGCTTTGTTGGCCCTGGGGATGAGACTTATCCTACCTCTGATTCTTTCATTTTGGGCGCCCTCGGCGATCATCTAGTACTTGGCTTCTTTGGAGGCATTTTTTCTACCATTGAAATCAATCTTTAGGTGATCCGGATTATTTTCGGCACGAAATGAGAGCGGATATATAACACAGAAATATTTAGAGATATTGCAAGAGAGACAACAGTATAACAGAGATATAGCGGAAATAACAAGAGTCACAAATATACAGTAATACACGATTTCTATTAATGAAATAAATGTACAGA
>ML779508.1:0-52484 GCA_009831015.1 Picea engelmannii | reverse complement strand
TTTGTTGTAGGTTGTATCCCTTCATTTTGTTGGATAATAATAAAGAAAGGACCTGGCAATTTCTCTGGTGGACGTAGCCCACACTGGGTGAACCACGTAAATCTGTGTCTCTCTTGTATTGTGTATCTTCTGTGTTTTGTTTCGGCATTTGTTTTATTTTATTGCTCCGCGGTCCTGTTTTTTCTAACAGATACGTGGTAATGAAGACCAGTGACTTAGCTCGTGGGTAATGGTCGGGGCTTCGTTCAAGTTGTGTGCTCTAATCTAAACCTGGAAATGTCGATGCCGAAAGGTATCGGGGATCGACGTTTAGGGACAAACCTATCGCGTAGTTTCCTTTGGGTTAGCGTTTAAAAAACTCCTGATGCCGAAATGTTTTCGGAAGTTGGCGATCGGAAAAAAACTTTAGCGTAGTCTGGATGTTCATCGCGATTCGATCTTCTCCAATTTTGTTAAGCGCGTCGAGTGTCGGTTATCGGTGATATCATTTCTTTCTTCGTTCAATGTTTACTCTTTTAGCCTTTTATCGACGCCGAAGGGGATCGGTTGTCGGCAATATCCTTGTATGATGCTTGTCGCGAAAGAAAACTTCCTTCTGCCAATGCTGATGAAAATCGACGCTCGACGACTGCGGTTTTTCAAGTGATTTTCTTTCATCCTTTAATTCCTTCCGATGTTGAATCTTTGAGCGCGATGGGGAAAGTGTTTTGGCTATTGATTCCTTATTTAAGCGTTAAGTCTTTTCTTTTAATTCATGAGTTTTCAAGCAAAATTTTAAAGACTTAATGAGAGCCAAGATGGTAATCAAACGCAACATTTTTCATAATGAAGATGAATCAAACAGTGCAAAAATATCAAGTGGTACCCAAAAAGTAAAATTTGACATAGACTTTTTAGGGTGTGTTGAGTGCTCAACACCTTCCTAACCTCTTAACTCAACAAAAATATGGTGAACGTGGAAAGCTTCTCTTAATGCTTTTCGAGCACATAAACAAAATTCTAAAGAATCGCAAGTAATCACTTACCCTCTTAAGGTCTGATAGACTAATTCAGTCTTAGTGGATGTTAACCATCATCATCATCATTACGTAAATTATTTTTTATAAAAAACATAACTTTATCACATACATAAAATCATTCAAATTTTATATTGTCCTTCATAATAAAAAAACGTACATAAACTTTGAAACATGAAGAATGTTAATTGATCATAAACCACTTACAAACTATATATTAAAAACAATTAAAGCCAAAAGACCAAACCATTACCATGACAATAGGAATGTCATGGTTCACTACATTGTGAAACAAACCAAAACATAATCATGTATTTTGGTTGGATTACAATGTCTTGAGCTTTAAAAAAACGTAGGCCTTCAAATTTTATATTGTCTTTCATAATAAATAAAAAATGCAGGCCCTCAAATTTTATATTATCCTTCATAATAAAAAAACGTAGGCCTTAATGGATTTACAAGATTCATATATTTTTATATGAAAGGCCTTAATGGCCTTCCATTTTTATATTTTCCTTTCAAATGGAATCACCCAAAGCTCTTCTCTAACAAACTTATGTTTTTAATTTTTAATTTGGTGTTGTGTGGTTTGCTATGAGGGGGTCTCTAACAAACTTATGTTTTTAATTTTTAATTTGGTGTTGTGTGGTTTGCTATGAGGGGGTTATATCATAAGTGGGCTTAATATAATATATTTTATGGCAAATTGGAGTAAATCATGAGAGCAGGTATCTCTACACTCTTTTTAACCTATGATCTGTTCATAATGCTAGAAAAAAAAAGATGGGTCTATAGGTGTTTTATAAGGAGATTAACTAAAGTAAAGTATATTAGACAATATATTTTAAGACAATATTGTTAAGGAATATTAATGATATGCATCATTTATTCAAGGTTAGGGTCTCTTTGCACTAATCCAATAGGCTACTGTAAAAATAAGTCAATAAATTATCTTAAGAAGCCTTTCCTAGCAGTTCATAGTCAAATAAACAATTATTTGGAAGCTTAACTAAATGTGGTGTGGAAGGTTTCTCTCGAGTTTAACCATAATCAATTTTCCTCTAAAAGGAGGTTGTGTAACAAGTAGGAAGCCTCATAAAAAAATCCATTCATAATCATTGTATGAAATAATGAATACCATGTCCTTTTTGTTGATGGCATAAGGTTTACTGCGACAATTTTCATGAGTCTCGGAAGTCTTAAATATTTTGATGGCATTCTGCAAACGTCAGGGATTCAGACAGTAGGATGAGAAACCCACATCATTTTATTTTGTTGGTAGTTGGATTTCTTATCATTCTCTCATCCTTATCATATTATCTAGCATGATTATTTATAGTGGCATTAGTCTCATACTCATAGAATTGCTTTAAAGATGATAGGTTGAGCCTTCTAGACCGAACACGCTTTAAAAAGGATAGGCTGAGCCTTCTAGGCCGAACACTTTTTGCAAATTGTTGATGGTTATATTCTCTAGCCTGATTATTTATAGTGGCATTAGTTTCATAATCATATGATTGCTTTAAACATGATAGGTTGAAAGAGGATTTAAATAAAATAGAGAGAATGACCTCGGCTTTGAGTTTCTTAACGTGCACGACCAAAGCGACCCGATCTTTTTTCTCTAGGAATAGATCCGTCCTCCCAGAAACATTTCCATATTTTGGGGTCACCACACACGGACACGATTTCACCATTATTGTCCAATCAATTTTGCAGTGGAGCCTCCACTAAGGCCCCACCTTCGTTGTTTCCTCTTGGTGTGGTTGCGGGCATTGTAATGTGACTTGAACCTGCCATATCTTTGGGTGGAGGAAGCGTCTTGGAAGACCATTCGAGCCAAACCCTCCTCTTGGGGGTCGTCATCTTATCCTAACCATGAGTATGAGTATGAGTATTCTGGAGAGATATGGATATGGATATCACCCAATGCAATGAGTGCTAAGTGGACTATTCAAATCATGAAAATTATTGATCAGTTATGACTAATACTCATGGATATGGATCATAGATTAATGACTTACACTATGCAGTTAATCCCGAAAATGAAAACTTACATTTTTATTATATTTAAATATAAGAAATTATTGCATAAAATAACTATATAACAATGATTTTTATTATATTTAAATATGAAAAATTATTGCATAAAATAACTATATAACGATGATAGTGGGGTATGTCAACAATGTTGTGGGGATAGACGAAGACCTTGACTTAAAATTGACCACAAAGTAAGCTACAAAACATAGAAAAGATATCATAATGATTAAAGGTACGTTTGACTAGACTCGACAAAAGGGTTAGGAGAGGGGCTGCTAAGGAAAATAACCAATTTTAAATCTCATCAATACTTTGTACATGTATCAAAGATTCCCGAGCACACATATTATTATATGTATTATCTTTAGTCCTCGGATTTTGTCTAAAAGGTCAAAACTCTAAACGAATTGAACATGTATTTTATAAGTTTTTAATGGTAAAAACAAAATTACATTATGGTAGAAAGAATGGGTTACGATACGAAAATTATGTAGCATAATTTTGCAATTAGTTTGGGATGAAATGGGTGACTTCGATAACTTTATTTACGAAATAGTAGATATCTTTTTTTTAAGCTAGTTTTAATTTGAAAATCCCATTGTATTAATGAAAGTGTGGGATGAGAATAACTAATGAAGAGTAAATCAAATGTTATATTTTAAAAAATAGCTTTATAAATTCAAATTCTGTTCACTATATTGTTTTTGGTATTGTTTTTGGATGGTGTATTGGTATTATGAACAAAAAAAAATATTAATTTTTCATTTTGGGGTTATAGTGTGGATTTTGAAAAATATATTGTGCACTTTGTGTATGAAAAAGTGGTTAAATATTGCATTATGAATTATTGATCAAACTTGGGGTTTGAATCGACTTGTGATGACAAGACTGAGATTACATTATGATGAAAATGACGTGTGATTATGAAAGTAAGGGTTAAGATTGTCAAAGTAATATTTTCGACTAAAAGTATTCATGACAAAGTAGATGGCCAAAATTAGGTTGATAAAAATTTCCCATCGATGTATGATGTCAGGGGCGCATCATATGGTTGAAATACATCACAAGTTTCTTTCTTTTGGGAAGAGAACCAAACAAGCAAGGAGCAAATTCGTCCCATGTTAAATTCCTTTAGAGGTCACATGTTCGATTCTGGAGGGGGGTAGGCTATTTGTGACATGTTTGTTTTTAGTGAGTCGATTGTTGATGAGTTATGTAAGATCTATTCATGAGTTGTTGACTTCGCCTTCTAATCTGGAAAAAAAAGACAGAGAGAATTTGTTGAGGGGTAATAGCTTGAATGATTGAGAGGTAAATTTCACTCGCCCTACCTGGATTCAAATCCCCAGTAAAACATGGTCTTGTTGTGTATTGGCTAAAAAAATAAATATCATTATTTGAAACATCTTGACCCAAGTTTTTTTGTTAAGTATAACTTACAAATTGTTATACCTAATTATTCTAGAATCACAACCAATCAAATTTAAAAATGAATTTTATCTAAATAATCTAACCAATAATCAATCCTTTTGAATCTTAAAAAAAAATCACAAGATACTTTTAAAAAATAAACTTAATTAAAGATATGAAAAAGGTAGTGGACAAATTATTAAAAATAACTAAAAGACAACAAATTTAAAGTGAAACTCATTGTACATTTATGGAAGTATATTTGAGTACACATATTATATATATATATATATACTCAAATACTTCCATATATGTACAATGAGTTTCACTTTAAATTTGTTGTCTTTTAGTTAAAATCGACAACAAATTTAAAGTGAAACTCATTGTACATATATGGAAGTATTTGAGTATATATATATATATATATATATATATATATATATATTAAATCGATTTTGATTATGTAAAAGTGTCCAAAACTTCCTATAGCGTTGGCTCATAGACATAAATGTGCTCATATGGATGAGAGATGGCATTATAAAGTGGTGAAGTGTACACTATTCGTCACTGAAAAAGAAAAAAAAGGTACAAAAATTGAAAAAGGGAAGGGGAGAGCCCACCCCTCAACATATATGTGATGGGTTTCTCAACGTTTGCTATTAGATGGTGTAAAGAGGTTTGTTGAAAGGAGTTAGGAGCGTGGGTGAAATAATGTTGCTTACGTGGACTTGATGGTAGGGATTTTCAAAGTCATAGTTTTCACACATTAAAATATGATTTAGAGTGAAATTTGATTTAACATGGATTAATGTGGTACTTAAGAAGAAGGAAGCATGATGATTACATATAAATTAAGTACATATGATGAGGGAAAAGGTCCTTTACCAAATAATGTAAAAGATGTGTTCAATTGGCATCTTCATGGACTTGATACTCATACTTCTTTAATAATTGTGGTTGCCCTTTCTCTCTTCAATTTTCAATTCACATCTTCATGGACTGATAGTCATACTTCTTTATTAATGGTTGTTGGCCTTTATGAGTTATGTGTAGGTAAAAAAATGTTTTAACATCTAGGGGAATTAAACCTTCGTGACTTTCATTAATTTTATTTCCTAAGAATATATATATTCCCAATGAAAGGGACAAAATGAAGACCTCACTCGAGAATGATTAGTTACTGAGATATTTTAAGGAAAGTGATGATGTCAACTCATAAAGTACATTAATACATCTTGGAATGACTTTGAAGTGAGAAAGGTGAAAGGGGTGGTAAATGTGAAGTGGGAAAGGTAAAAGTGGTGGTAAATATTACGTTATGTTTATTGTTTTGAAGTAAAAAAAATGTTATCATTATAGTTCAAGTTTTGTGTTTTTGGGGTTGCGGTTTAGTATTTTTATTATCTATGAATGTGGGGAAGTATTGATGAGTTTCCCACACCTATTTCTAGTGGAAAAAAAAATGTTATTGTATTTAGGGTTATAGATTTAATTTTTATGAATACAATGTTAAGATTTTAATGTGCAACTATATTATACATATAAAATTTGATCATTTGAAATAATTTATCAATAATTTATAAGGAGATAGACTCTCATTTTTGTTAGATGTCTTTGGATTTTTTATTGTTAATCTATTTGCTTACATTTAAGGAAGATAAATTCTTTGCAAAAAAAAGATTACATTCCAAAACCAAAATAATCATATCAACTTTCTTGATTGACAAAATGTATAATATTCAAAATTTGATCATTTTGAATAACAAATAAAAATCAATTTTAAATATTATACCAACTATCTTGATTTCATGATTTTGCAATCTTTTAATTTTACATAAAACTTTGCTTTTCTTAAATAAACAAAATTTAATTACTTAATGTTTTAATCAAAACATTGTTGGTTCATTTCATTTCATTTATCTATATGAATAATCGAAAATATATCAACCCTTCCCTTCCTTCCATCAAAGATAATATACTTTGAAATAAACTTGTTATCCTTATTTTGCTATCTTTTTTTTCTATCAATATTTTGCAAATTCTTTGATTGAGAGTGTATAGCTCTAGCTTGTAATAATTTCTAAGCATAAACATAAGCCATTGAATGTTGGTTTTCCCATTTGGGCTTTGAGGGTAATCTTTGTTGTCTACGTGTTAATTGCTTGTGTGATTTAGTATCATGATTTATGGATGCTTCTTGTTATTTATGACTATTATATGTAGATTTGGATTGATTGCTCAAATATGGTTTAATGTAGTAGATTGACATGGCCAATTTTATTATGATAATGATCCTTGGATAAATATTCTTGCATCATCTAACTACTTGATAGCTAGGCTAATTTATCTACTTGTGTGTTGTGTGAAACATTTGCTACAACCAGTGACATCATTTCGGCTTTTTAGGCATTTGTAATGTACCTAGGGAAGATAATATGGGGTGCCCAGGTAGGTACCCAAGAAAATAATGAATGTAATGTGGCCATAATCATGTAATAGGCTCACTATGTGGTTAGAGGAAATAATACAATAATAAGGGGTGGTTGGCATAGGCCCTCGAGAATCATCATTAAAATTATAAATACACATGAGTAACATTGTATTGAGATATGTTGATATTGGATGTTCTTGTATTATAGTAAACATGACGTATGGAGTGATTCCTTCCATAAGGAGTATTTGGTCATGTTACCATACATTAAGGGTTATCTCTATATTCTTGTATTCATTCCTATGTGAATGCATTTTTGTATTTATGAAGTTGGGCATTTATTCTCAAACTTAAAGGTTTTATTTTATCTGTTATGAATCAAGGTTCACTATAAGTGGTATCAAAGATCTTTCTTGGGGAAAAAAGTGGCAGATTTTTTTCTTTTTGCAACTTTTTCATCAAAAAAAAGAGAGGATAGTTGCATTCAAATCCAATTTTGAAGGTTTTTGTGTAGCATCTGAAGAAACTAGTTGTAGATGTGAATTCCTCTAAAAAAACACCCAAGCCCCCACGAAAAATCATCCAAATTGAAGTTCATGGAGTGAAGTTATCATTGATTTAAATAAACTATTTTAGGGTTTTTTCTAGTGACAATCGCACGGATTGGAGAACAAATATATTTTGATTGAGTGCCCATTTTCCCATCAAACCAATGTAAATACATGTATAATAATTGTGGCATTGTGTCATTTCATAATTATGGTCATAATAGAGATTCTAAAAAATGTTAAGGGAGTTATGATCATTTCAAATTTGTCACCTAAAAACCCTAGCCGCATAAAAGGGCTCCATTGGAAAATAAGTTATTTCTTTAAAACCCTAGTTCTATTTTTGGGGTTATAGAAATAAAGATGGATTTTATAGGAAAATTTAATGATCTTAGTGTTGAAGAATACATACATAGGAAAAAGACATCTTGTAAGGGATATTAGAGATATTGGTTATGTTATGGTTTAAGAGAAGATGTTGTCAGATGGTGGGAGTTTCTTAACTTTAACAACATCAAGGAACTTTCAAATGAAGCATAGGAACAATTATTTTTAGACAAGTGGTCTCATGTTATGAATAAGGATAAAGAAAGCATGAAGGGTTTATTATCTAATGACAACTCCCTATTACATGCGCATGGATGTATTCAGAAAGAGAAGGTCATGATTTCTATTAACCCTAGTTGCTAGAATGATTTCATCAATGTTGGCTTGGCTAAAAGATTACAAGTCCCCACAAAGCATATTCACAGCCCATGGGTTGAGGGTGAGAATGTTCAAATTTTTAAGGATTTGAATATTATTATGGTTAATTATGTGTTGCATTCAAATTTTCGTTCTATAGATATCCTTGGATGGACTTAATTGGTACCATCCAATATTAATGTGCAAAATAAGTTTATAAGTCTTTGGTACAAGAAAAATAAAATTACACTTCAACATACTTCTCTTACTAAACAAGAAGGGCCCAAGATGGCATGAAGAAGTCCTTGCAAGAAAACGAATTATAGTACCTGTTAACACCTCAATTGAAGAGTTTGAGGTTGAATAAAAAAGAAGAGCCTACATAAACACATAAAGAAGATCCTACATAAGCACATGAAGAAAATACCTAGGAAGACCACAAGAAGGAAGAATAATCTATAGAGTTGTATTCCTCAAAGGAACCACAAATTAAAGGGTCAAAGAAGGAAGAACCAATAGCTAAGGTTCTTATATATCACCACCCAAGCCACCTTAAGAAAGAACATTCATCAAGGCAAGGTCATGAACATCAACAAACTTACTATGGACTAACAAAGAACCAGAAAGGTACCCGGTATAGAGGCACATGGATGACTAAAAGCAATGCATGGAGATATTAAAGTAGGAAAATAACAATATGGAACCAAAGGAGCGACCAAAATCAATATCCACAAGGAAAGACCATAGTTCGACCCCATGTCCACATTTCACTAGAATGGATTCATGTGCATGGCATCAATTGACTACTTTGCTTACCAGATATATTGTATGGCTTCCTCCCATGTTTAAAGAATGAAAAATGTGAAAGGGGATGGAATGTAACATACATAGGTATGTCTCCAAGGGGATAATGAATGTGATGTGGCCATAATCATGGAATAATACCACTAGGTAGTTAGAGGAAATAATATAATAATAAGTGGTAGTTGGCATAGGCCCCTAGGAATACTCATGAGAAAGTATAAATACACATGAGTATCATTGTATTGAGATATGTTGAATGTTGGATATGATTTTTTTTTTAGAGCATGACTTGTGGAGTGATTTCTTCCATAATGAGTATTTGATGGTGTTACCCTACCTTAAGGGTTCTCTCTATATTCTTGTGTTCATTTTTATGTCAATGCATTTTGGTATTTCTGAAGTTAAAAGTTTATTCTCAAGATTAATTGTTTTCTTTTATCTTCTATCTATTATGGTTCACTACAACGTTAGGAATACACCTACATCTATCTGGTGATATGTCTAGATAGTACACACCAATATAGAGAAAACCAATGCTTTCCCAATTTGTGTGTTCTACTAATCACCTTCAACTCAATTTTCTCCTTGATTAAATCATTGGTTGAACATATAGTTCAACTCTCCCTTTAATTGGATCATTGATAATTTCTTCTGCTCTATTTTGAACTCTATGTTTCTCAATGTTGCCTCACATTGTCAATCCAAAAGCATGGATGTATCCTACAACTGTCGTTATGATCTACATTAGGCATCAATGCATAGTCAACTAATCACCCTCAAGCTTGTGTGTTGGATCACTCACCTACAACCTTTTACATAGGGGCATGTGTGTGTATTTAATTCCCATGGATGTGGTGATAGTAGTAGGCTCAAGAAGGAAGTGTTTGCATCATGTTTATTACTTGGTTATAATATTGAATGAGTAGATATATGATTGATTGAGTATTGGGTTTGAAACTTACAAATATCTGGAGTGTGTGTTTATACGGGAATAAAACATTTATACATATAGATTTAGAGTGTTGGGTTTGAATTTGTACCAATATAGTTTTTATTTAATTGGAATTGCAACCATAGTGGACTTGTTCCTTTGTTGGGAATCCATCTAGGCATGCAAACACCTAAAATGAGCAATGAAACCGGATCAGAAATAAATCCATTCATGCTTGGGGTGAGCAACATCTTGAGTAGTGTGATCTCAACATGATTTTGAATTGCAAAGACATTAGATTGTTAATTCGTCACCGAAGATCCATGTTGGCAAGATGAATGGTACATAGGCCTACCATTTACGGATCATATTGGTATTAGAGCGATTGAATCTGTGACTTGAAGAAGTTGTCAACACTTTGAGGAGAAAGCAAGACCTAGTATGAGAAAAACACTAAATAAAGAGAGGCTGGAAGACCTAAATGATCCAGATGGATCTCAGTGGCCATCCACCTCTTCCACTAAATCACCATTTTGAGCCTGTGGTATTGATAAACCATGATATTCATCCTTTTTATGGGGAATGGAATGTAATGTCATCTTCATTTGTTAATTATAGACATCATTTAACGATTTCCTAGTGGTATTATGTACATGCTTGCAACATAGCATTAATGCATCGAATCCCATTAGAACTCCACAATTAAGCGTGCTCATGTTAGAGTAGTACTGGGATGGGTGATCGCCCGGGAAGTCCTAGTGTTTTACATGCCTATGGCATTTTATAAACTTGGTCCAATTTATCTCACATGCATCATGGGAATTGTTCTCCTCTCACTCTCTCATATATAATTGAGGTGAAGGAAGCCCTTTAAGCATGCAATGGTGTTTTACATGCCTATGGCATTTTATAAACTTGGTCCAATTTATCCCACATGCATCATGGGAATTGTTCTCCTCTCACTCTCTCATATATAATTGAGGTGAAGGAGGCCCTTTAAGCATGCAATGGAGTGTGATGTAAATCTTATTGTGAATGAAGCGTAGCAAACATCACTTTCCTTTTAGAGATAAGCTACCCCATTTTTCTAGTTTGTGTTCTACAGTGTTTTTCTATCTTATTCAGTAATAGAAGTTGGGTTTCACTGTATTTCTTTGTTCTCTTCTATATTTTTGTGTATTTCATTGTTATATCTCTGTTATATTTCTTCCTTCATGTCGTTCTCAAAATAATATGGATCAGTGGTATCATAGCAGCCTGCTCCTTGTTGTTTCTCATAGCAGGTTCTTGACGAGGTCAAGGTATATAGATTTGGGTCTCGAGCTAGTTTCGCTTGAGGACAACCACTCTCGCTAGCCCAAGCGACCTCCCATGGCAGAAGAAAAGAGAGATGACAGATCAAGAGATCCTTTCAAGACGTTGCTCAAGGAATCCCTTATGCGATAAAGGAACGAGATGATGGACAAATTTTCTTAGATCCTTCGAAGATTACCGATGGTGACAGTCAAGGCATCTTCGACAAACAACAATTTTGCAAGTGCGGCGCCCTTCAAGGTACAATTCAATTTTGATATCCCCTTATTTGAAGGCCAGATAGATGCAGATGCTCTAGAAAAATGGTTGAATCTGCTAGAAGGTTATTACTCTATCCAAAAAAATTCCGACAATGAAAAGATCACCTTCACGCTCCTTAAATCCCTTCCCCATGTCAAATCTTGGTGGGAAGGTTACTGGGAGAGGTACACCATGGATGAATCTACACTATTTGGGAGAGAACCCACTTGGGCGGCCTTTGTAGATGCCCTAAAGGAGGAGTTCTACCCTGTCGGAAACTATGATGACCAATACATGAGATGGACAACTCTGCGTCAGAAAAGAAACCAGACGGTGGCGAGGTACACCAACATATTTCATATCTTGCGCTCAAAGTTGGGTATCAAAGACTTTGAGAGGCACCTGGTTTTGAAGTACCATAGTGGTCTACACATGTACATCCAAACAGAGATGGATTTCTTGGACATCTCCTCACTGGGAGTCGCTTATCGATATGCAGTCAAAATTGAGCAGAAATTCAAGCAGTAGAGTAAGTGGGAGAAGCATGGACAGAGCAAAGAAGGCCAACCTCAAGAGAGCCAGTCCCAGATGTAGGCAAAGAAGGGTAACAAGAAGTCTAAGAAAGACATGAGAAAGTGGTGTGAGTTCCACAATATCCCTTGGCACAACATTGATGAATGTCGCTCAATACAATCATTGGTGGCCGAGCTCAAAGACAAAGAGTCGAACCTCGACTTGGACCCTGATTCGGAAAATAATAAAAGGAGACAAATCATTGATGCAGAACCCACTGCTACTGTCACAACTACAACAATCCAACCATAAGAGAATCTTGAGGAGGGGGAGCGACTCTTCCATTCACAGATGTGTGTGAAGGGGACCCCACTACATTTTATTATTGATAGTGGAAGCCAAAAGAACATCATCTCAGCAGAGGTTGTCAAGCAGTTGGATTTTCCAACAACACCACACCTGCAGCCATACAACATCAGGCGGCTTCTCTAGGGTCAAGATCTTCATGTCAGCCAACAGTGTCGCATGTCCTACGGCATCAAGTCCTTCAAGTATGAGGCATTTTGTGATGTTTCCCCAAAGGAAGTATGTGATGTTCTATTAGGCCAACCATATATGTTGAGGCGTCATGTTGTTTATGAGTCTCAACCTTGTAGCGTCATTGTTACTCTGGGGGGTCAACTATACCGGATATCAGAGGTAGTTTTGACTAATGTCCCACCAAAACAATGCCACAAAGTAATCTCTCATATTGCAAAGTTTAGCCTCTTCATAATCCGATCAGAAGGTGAACAAAAGGACACTGCAACCATTGCATCCTCAGCCCAAGACCTTTCTATCCAACAAAAGTAGATCGACAATATTGTAGATGAGTACCAAGATGTTCTTGTTGCACCTACGGGGGTGCCTCCACACTGCCCAGTCAAGCAAGGTTATAACATAACCCTTCATAATCTTCATGTTTCATCTTCACCGATAGAGGCCTCCCACACTTAGGTAGATCATGCAGCTAGATTGGTTGAACGGATCCAAATCCTCCAACAATAGGTTCATGACATCCTTCAATAAGTTAAGCAGGACAACTTCTTCAGCAAGGCAAGCAACGCAACAAGATTCTGATTTAGAAAAAGTCTCCCCATCTCCCAAGGGAACTGGATGCAATGGGGATCATTGCTTCCTAAGGGGGGAGGAATGATCCAGATGGATCTCAGTGGCCATACACCTCTTCCACAGAATCACCATTTTGAGCTTGTGGTTTTGATAAACCATGATATTCACCCTTTTTATGGGGAATGGAATGTAATGTCATCTTCATTTGTTAATTACAAACATCATTTAATGATTTCCTAGTGGTCTTATGTACATCTCTGCAAAATAACGTTAATGCACCGAATCCCATTAGAACTCCACAGTTAAGCGCGCTCATGCTAGAGCAGTACTGGGATGGGTGATTGTCCGAGAAGTCATAGTGTTTTACATGCCTATGGAATTTTATAAACTTGGTCCAATTTATCCCACATGCATCATGGGAATTTTTCTCTTCTCACTCTCTCATATATAATTGAGGTGAAGGAGGCCCTTTAAGGGTGCAATGGAGTGTGATGTAAAGCTTCTTATGAATGAAGCGTAGCCAACATCTCTTTATTTTTAGAGATAAGCTTCCCCATTTTTCCAGTTTGTGTTCTACAATGTTTTTCTATCTTATTCAGTAATATAAGTTGGGTTTCATTGTATTTATGTGTTCTCTTCTATATTTTTGTGTATTTCATTGTTATATCTCGGTTATATTTATGCCTTCATGTCATTCTCAAAATAATCTGGATCACTAAAGGCCATTAATGTGTAGATTCAAGAGGATAATTAATACTTGAAGGAGAAAATATAGAGGTTTGACAAGAGGATAGTAAACCTAGAAGAGGACCTTGAAAGTATTAGGAAAATGTTTCCTTTATTAAAGGAACAACTATTCAAATGTCAATACTCTTGCACCACTATTATGGTATATTGGAACAAGAGCGAAGTTCAACTCTTACAAATGGGAGAGAAAGTAATAGAGTTGGATGATCACTAAAAACATGGGCTCATTAATATGATGGCTTAATTGTACCAGGGATTGATAAGGAAGGACAAGGCATTGACTAAGCGACATGTAGCTATCTAAGAGACCAAGAAAGTGCAAGCTCCTACCTTTCTACCACAAAATCTAGCTCCATGATTGAGATGAACATGGTAATCTCACACTCCAACAACCTTCCTCAATCTATTTTGGGAGAGCTCTTTGATAATTTTGAAAAACATACTAGAGGTATATGTTTGAAGTTAATGAGACATATGGGCTATGATAGCCAAGGTCTAAGCATAGAAATTAAGGGGTTGTAAACCCCATTGTATTCAAACATAGGGTCAATCATGAAGGCCTAGGGTTTGGTGGAAAAGAGGAAGTGAGTGAATGCAACACAGATCTCTTAAAAATTTGGCTCAAGTTAAGAGCACCAAGCTTACCTTTGTCAAGGCTAGAGGGACTAAAGAAAAGGCCATTTCAGTTGAACAAAAGGAAACAGAAAAAGGAGTGGATAGAAAATGGTTACTCCAACATGCTTGTAGAATCTTGAATGATTCTGTCATCCAAAACTACACCAACACTTGGAGGACCAAGAAAATAAGACAAAAGGCACAAGGACAAACCAAAGTGGTATGGCAAAGCATCTCTTGTTTGTTTCTTCTATAAAAATAAAGGCCACAAGGTTGATAATTGTTGGAAATTTGATGCATGTTCCTTTTTGTGGTGTGAGAGGTCATCAAGTGATGACTTGCTAAAAGAAGAAATCATGTGGAATAAGAAGGAGGATCCAAGGACTAATTCTTCAATACAATAGAACAAAAAGATAATGCCAAGTAGCCCATGTAGTAGAAAAAAAAATTGTTTACATTAAAATTCAATTGGACATTGGGAAGTTGAGTGTTACAAGACTCATCTAGAACTTCATCTAGTTAATTGGACATTGGGAAGTCAAGGTGCAAGTTTATTGTTTTTGTAATTTTTTAACAAGTTTTTCTTGTACAGTTGGAGTCAAATGAACACCTAGTCTCTTACTTCAAATTCATGGTTATCTCTCTTCAAAACAACTTGTTTCTTGATTGGGTTCCTTTCTTGCTCGAGATGAGTCTCAAGGATACAAAATATTTCATCATAAGTAGGTATGCAGTTTTTCATGGTAGGTTCTTTGAAATTGGTGACAATGTACTCTTTTATTGATGGTGGAGGATATCCATATAAAGCTTCAAAGGGAGTCATTTTTACTGGTGTTTGATAAGTGGTGGTATACCACCATTTTTCAAGATGCAACCAATGGTTTCATTGTGATTTCTTATCAAGAACAAAATTCCTTGGGTATCCTTCAAGGAATTTATTCACCACTCTGGTTTTTCCATCTATCTAGGGGTGGTATCATAAGTGCTCATGGTTAATGTGGTCCCTACTTGGTGGAATAACTCTTTCCAATTTTTGGTGGTAAATTTGGGGTTCCTCTCACTAACAATAGCTTTAGGAAAACCATGGATTCTATATATATATTTTACATAAGCGTTGGTGATTTGATTGGATTTCTCCCTATATGATATCCTAATGAATTGGGCATATTTGATTAATAGTTTTATGATTACAAATATGTTATCCTTCCCCTCCAAGGTAGGGAGACCCATGATAAAATCCATAGACATGTTATTCCAATTCTAATATGGAATATGAAGGAGTTGAAAGAGACTCAAAGGTGTGACAAGTTCGAACTTCTGGGATTGATAGGTGTCACATTCAACCACATATTGTTTTAATGTCAAAGTTCATTCTTTTCTAGAAGAAAGATTATTGGATATTGTAGTATCTTTTCAAAAATTCAACATGGCTTGTTATCAAGGAATCATGATTCTCTTTTAGGACTTGGATTTTTAAACTTAAAAGGGTTGGATAAAAATTTACTTCCCTTGTACAAACATATATAATTTCCCAAGTAATTTTTGAACTCGTTACAGTTTTGTTTTTAACTTCCTCGATTAACTTCCTTATTTCTAGACTTTTCACATACTTTACTTGAACGCTTGAGATCCATTTAGGAAATACTATTGAAATTGAGTATAATGTAGCATCTCCCTCTTCTTTCCTTGATAATCCATTGAGAAACTAATTTTCCTTTCCCTTTTCAAAGTAAAAAACTTGGACTTTACTTACCCATTTTTGTTGTTCTAATGATAAGCTCTTTTGTTTGAGGAAAATTTCAAGCTGTTGTCATTCATTTTGAACAAAAAGTTGGTTCCTAGTAGGTATTGTTTCCAATTTACCAAGGAATGAATGATTGCCAAAATTTCCTTGTCGTATGTAGATTTTGCTTTCTCTCTTCGTTTTAATCTTCAACTTTTAGGAGTAATGGGATGGTTTTTCTGCATAAGCACAACTCCTATTCTCACTCTTGACACATTGTATTCGAGAAAAAATGGTTTTGTGAAGTATGGGGCAGCCAATATAGGAGTGGAAGTCATTAAAGTCTCCATCCTCTTCGAATAGGCTTCAACTACATTATTCCATCTAAAGGCATACTTTTTCAATATCATTGTTAGTGGTGCAATGATCTTTGTGTATATTTTTACAAATCTTTTGTAATACCCCATAAGACCTACGAATCCTCATAAGGATGTGATTGTTTTTGGATTAGGCCAATTAATAATCTCCACAATCTTCATTGGGTCTACCTTGACTCCTTTCGTCCACACCATGGCCTAGAAATTATATTTCTTCCCTTCCAAAACTACATTTCAATTTGTTTTCATATAACTTATTTTCTTCTAATAATTTTGTCATTGTCTATACGACCCTTGAGATGCAAGCTCCAAATTTTGTTGTAGACTAATATATCATCAAAGAACACAATAACAAAATCCCATAAGTATAAGTGGAATAATTCGATCATCACTGCTTGGAAGGTAGCTAGGATGTTGGATAGTCCAAATGAAATGACACAAAATTCATATGTCAAGGCTTCATGGGTATAGAAAGTATTTTTGGGAATGTCCTCTTCTTGTATTCTTATTTGGTAATAGACCAATTTCATATCAAGCTTGGATAAATACTTAGCACCGTGAATCTTGTCCAATAGTTCATCCATAGATGGAATGTGAAACTTATATTTGATGGTAATTTTGTTTAATGCTTGATAGTTGATACAGATTCTGTAGGAACCATCATTTATCCTTACAAGTATGACTGGTGTTGAATATGGACTCTTGTTTTAGGTTATAACACCATAATCCAATAATTCTTGAACCAAATGTTTAATTTCTATTTTGTGTCTGTGGGACTGTTTGTAATATTTTCTACTAATTAGCATTGATCCAAGGATCAATTATATGATATGATATTTGGATCATTCTGAAGGAAGACCATGAGGTACGTCTTGAAAAATGGTATTATATTTCCCAAAAATCTTATCTAGCCGTTTTGGATCATGTATTTCATTAGGTTATATCCCCATTGAATAACAATGTAGAAGGTAAGCTTGGGCTCATTTCTTAATCATTTTATCCATTTTGTTGGACAAGACTGTTAGGGGGGGTGGGCTCTTTATTCCATGAAACTTGTATTTTTCTATTTTCATAAAATCTTTCATAAAATCTTAGGAATCGTTTTTGTAAATTTAACCCCACCATACCAATTGTGTCCAACCATTGGGCTCCTAAGACTACATCTACTCCCTCAATTACCATGTCATACATGAGATATTTTAATTTGTAATCACTAATGTGCAACTCTACCTTATGGAATTTCCCATCGCATGAAGTAAGTGTGTCACTTAGTATTGTGACTTAAAAGTCAGAGGTATGGATGAACATATTTAATTGTTTTTCCACTCTAGTACTTATGAAATTATGCGAACTAGCGTTATCTATAAGTACCGTTACTCTTTTTTTATTAATGTAACAAAAAACATTAAGAGTTTGGGGTTGAGAAATACCTGTCATTGCGACCATAGAGAGTGTTGGAATTGTATTTTGATAGCTAGGGTTTTTAGGGTTTTTGGATTCCTCACTCAAATCCTCTATTTTTGTGTCAAATGAAGATATATCACCTCCTTCTTCCTCTTTGTCATTATTGTTGCTATGTACTTCACACGAGTAGAAAAAAATTTCTTTGCATTTGTGGCATGGACTTCAATTAGGTGCATGACATTTAAAACACCATTTTTTTTCATTCTTTATGTCTGATGGTGGAATCCTTTTGTTAAGAGAAATATATTTTAAGCTTGGTTTTTCGAAATGGGGCCAAAGAGATCATTGATATGACATTATTTTCTCTTTGACGAGTTTGGAATTTTTCATGCTTCCTCTACATCCTTGATATCTATTGATTCATGTTCATTTTCTATATTATCTTTCGACCCTGATATGGTGATTTACAATAGGTGGTCATATGATAGGTCTCACACATGAGTAGCCAATACATATAAATCAAAAAAATATTCCTCCATCATGCCAAATTGTTACAATTGAGTGAGTTTGGTGAAGTCTTCCTTCTCTTCTATATCCCGAAATATTTTGAATTTTTTTGTTTTGAATCTATCTGAATGTCTTGCTAATGCTTGGGATTTAGAGTGCCACCACAAGAAATAATCACAAGCCAATTCAATCTAGGTACAGATATGTAAAATTAATTCTATCTTCGTCATCGAGCATTTGATGCATATCAAAATAAAATTTGAGTCTATTTATCCATCTTGTACCCTCTCCATCATCCTCTATGTCAAATCTTGGCATGTCATTTTTTAGCTAGTGCATAAACCCATTAAAGGAAACCATATTGGATGAATTTTGTGGAGGTAGAAAATAAGAGTGGAAATTTCGGCTACTTGCTTCCCTATTCCAACTTTTCCTCGTTTCAACTTTGCTCTTGAGCTGGTCATGGTTCCTTTTCCACTCATTTATTCCAAACTCCACCTTGTCCACTTTTTTGGAGAGTGATGTGTTCAAATCATCGACCTTTTTAGAAACTATCCAACTTAGCTTGTTGAATATTTTGGACAAAATTTTGGTCATCTCCTCCAAAACTCTAGTGTTAATCAATTTTATATTGTCATTATGTTTTGTAGTGGAAGGGTTGTTGCTTGTAAAGCTCATAACCTTCCTTGACGTTTTGTAACTCCTCGTGATTTACTGCAGATTATACATGTCGAAGTGTGGCAACTGGGTTAGTAAATGACTCTCTACAAGTGGTTATTTAAGAGATGGCAGTAACACTTGAGGGTGAAGCACTTGAGAGAATGGTGGTGGTTAAGCTAGCCATGTTGTCAAATGATATTGGAAACATTTGCACAAGGTAAGTATCTCGTGTTGAAATTTTCCATGGGCATAATAAGTTCTACATGATAGTTTCCATGCAAGTTCCACATAGCTTCCATGACAATGTAATGAACCAATATGGCTCATATAACGAATATCCAATACAAATAGGATAATACACAATAATACATTAAGTATAGTAAATATATTTAAATAAGTATGAATGATGAGATGATTGCAGATAAAATGATAGTGACGTACATATACAAATCCTAAAGGCACTTATAGAAACTATTCATGAAGGGACGTGTCCCTTAATTAACTATTATTATTATTATTATTATTATTATTATTATTTTCCTTGGAATACTTCCTGGGAAAATCCATCGGGCACTTCCCCTCATTTCGAAGATGGTACCCAGGGTAAACCATATTTTGTAGAAATTCGATGCTTTTATGATAACTTACTCATTTAAGAGCTCAACATGTCACTCGCAGGAATTAAACCTAGGTGGGGGGGGAAAGCACCCCTCTTCACAAACCACTCGGGCTAAACTCGATTGACTAATTATTATTATTATTATTATTATTATTATTTGTATATATTGTGTATGTTACATGCAATAATTCCATGCAGGCTATAAAATTACATCCACATATGCTACCACCTAACAACTACCACACAACTCTTGGTAGTTACATGATGAAGACAATTGTGTGGTGAATGAATATAATTTGATACCAATTGGAGGGGACTAATATATAATAAATATATACTTTATGAATATTCCAAGTCTGCATTACAAGGGAGCATGGGAAATGTTTTGTACAAGCAAAATGTAAAGAGACGTAACTCTTCATCAACCGACATATTACAAATTTATTAATGATTTATTTACATCTAAACATTAACTTATTTTTGGTATATTACAACCTGATTTTGTTTCAAGTATGGAAATATTACAAACCACTGGGAAGCAAGTCTTTGTTCTTTGATATTTGGCCATCATTGGCATCGATCACTAGGGTTTGGTGGCTTGGTATTGGTTGGTGGTTATACCACTTGTCAAACATTGTACTGGTGATTGTAATGGGAATTTAACATTGCATGGTAGTGGGTGAGCAGGTTTTGATCTCATATGTTGAGGAAAATATAAGGGTTGGCATTCATTGAGGTATTTTGATGACCTATTCCTTTCTCCTCATGTTGCTCATTATTTTCATTTTGATTTTGGGGGATGGAGCTCATGTTAATATTTTTTTGGTCCATCATTATCACCTTGTTTGTAACCATTTTCATAAGTATAAGACTCTCTGATGGTATCTCATCATGAGATTGCTTGGATTGTATTCACTAGTGAAGGTGGGAGTTTGAGGTTTCATTTAAACTATGTCTTGGTTGCCTCTATGTTTAAGATAAGTACCCATCTCTCAAGTCTGAAATCTTCTCAATGCTTAAAATAGCTTGAGTTTATTATACATGTCAATTTGATATCTGTAATTAGTGTGGGTTGATTCATGAACATACCACCATCATGACACCCACTTGATGTTTTAATATTGGTTGTCTTAGGACTCATAGTCTTGAGGTCTTAGAAGTTTATTTACATTGATTTCAATAAAGGTCGTTGAAATGATGTCACCTCAGAATTGTGAGATATTGGATATTTATAATCTCAAATGAGATTGATTCTCATAAGGGGTTGCAAACTTCTATGATGATGTCCCCTTAGGCTTTGACCATTAGAAGCTCAAAACATTAGAACCTTGGAAGGTCAAAGCCTCATTCCCTTGGACCCTCAAGACCATGGAACCTTAGAACCCTAGAAGGTTGAGGCACCATGAAATGTAAAATTCAACCAAGATTATGAATGCAAAAGATGAGTGGGAAAGAACTTCAAATTGTATATTCTCTTGAGCCCTTGGGGATTCGAATAATTGGCCTAACTTCTCTTCTTTGAATCTAAATTAATTTGATACAATGTAAGTGGTGATAGAACCCAAAAGGACATTTGCATTGCAAAGTTTTAAGGAAAGAATCTCACTAGGCATCATCAAAGATGCAACCTCAACTGGCCTTTACAAGGATAATAAGTGAATAGACTTGATGTACTTAGTTTTAAAGAAGGATAAAGATGGCTTGATTGGACTTGAAACCATCTAGATTAATCGTACATGTCGAGTCACTTCAACCAATGAGGCTTACTATAAAAAGTGAAAACCCTATATTCACTTTTCCCAAAACAATTGTAGGACAAAGCGGGAAAGACTTTTGAGAGGCATATTTATCACAGGAAAAAAGGAAATAAGCATTACAACACCAACCTTCATCCCACTAGAAGTTTCAAAAGGCACCCACAAATTTTGTGGGTCATAGTCCTCCAATGATGTTGAATGCCTCTCAACATTTAAAGTTTGTGAAAGGAATTAATTCCCTCCCTTTTCCCATTTGATATATCAATTTCCTTGTTTATAACCCCTAAGAAGATATTGGGTAAGGGAACAAGCACATTTTTATCAAAGCTACCGACAATAGTTTATTTCCCTGTGAATTCATAGATGTTAGTCACTTCTCTTTGGTTATGAAGGTCCACACCATTTGCAAAGTCCACAATCTCCACCAAATGGTGATGTCCTTGAATTACTTAGCACCAAATGGACCTATAATTATTTTTCTTTTTAATCTCTCCCTCACATAAGGTTTTTGGAGATCCTTAACAATCTCATCACAAATGTTTTAGATAGGAAGCTGTCAAGTCCCCATGGGAAAAGATGATAAACACATGAAGGTAACTCGATCATAGTCTATTTCTTGCTCCCATACTAGATTAGTCACCTCAATTTTAATTTCTTTAGGTAGAATGTTTGCAAAATCCACTTCAACACATGACCCATTTTAGGTTGTGATGTGTTTTTTAAGAGTCTTTTAAGAATTTCTCTATAAAAGCATATGACAAGGGAATGTTGACTTATGATGAAACTTTGATCCATATAAATAAGTTTCACATCGACAAACAAAACTTGAAGTGCATTTGCTCATAGAGAGATTACCACATAATAGTTCCATCATACAATAGGTACAATAATGAATAAACAAATTTCCAAAAACTATAACTCCATATTCAACCAATAGGTACAATAATGAATAAACAAATTACCAAAAACTATAACTCCATATTCAACCATCACTCTCCTCTAACCTCATCAATGAAGTTGATGATGTGTGAGTGGATTATTGTTTTAAAATGAAGACTTGATGAACTTAATAATTAAATGCAATCCCATGATACATATGATGCCATTGCTCATTCAAGTGTTTCTTTCCAACACCGTCATGTACGTTCATGTAAAAATGATAAACACACACGCATAGTTATACTTTGTCTTTTTTAATCATTAACATATTGTACTCAGCGCTTTCATGACCATCGTCTGCGTCACACTTCATAAAAGTAATTCGGCGTGAAACTTTTGGAAATTATTATATTACTTCTGCAATAATCGTTCAAAGTATATGAGACACGCTTGTTGTTTTACCCTCAATCCATGCCCATCTTTTGGATGAATCATTACCAAGCCCAAATCCATTTTAATAAATTAAATAATATATATAAGTGATTATGCGGAAAGCAAAAGTGAAGCACGGCCTCGTTTGAAAGAGAGAGAAAACCATAATTATTTATGTGTTAGAGCTTTAACAAATTCAAAAAAAAATAAGTCAAATTTGACGGTCCCTGGTGTATGATTGTACATTCAATTTTTTAAAAATATGAATTTGTCCAATGGATAATTTGTATAAAGTCAATATATGATGATTAAATTCACTTTTTGTTAGTAGTATAAGAATAGAGGGATAAAAGACTTTTTCTTTGTAACGATTAGATTGTTAAAGTCTATGGAGGTATACATACTCAACATCTTTTTGGATTTGACCCTGTGATTTTAAAGGAGGAAATACATGTTCTTAACCATCAACCCGAGTGAGCCTAATGGTTAAAAACTTGTGTTTCCTACGAGGAGGGGGTCCCTTCTCCCACAAACAAGGGGTCTCATACACCAATTTGATTTAAAAACATATGTTATATATACTTACTTAGAAGTCTTACTTATAGATTCAATTTTTATGGTAGGACCTAAGAGTTATGTTGTTTTCATTAGGATGCTAGAGTTTGTCATGGTGAGGATCAATAGCAACTTCAATTTTTCTTTTTTCCTTTTTTGTTTTTTGTTTTGAGATAGGCAATGGAGAATTGCATCTCTATCTCTCACTGTTTTAAATGTTGGATGCAAGTTTGAACCCCTTGTAATTCAACCAAGGGGTCATGTTGTTTAGGCAACAAAGATTAGCGCACTACATTTTCTTTAACATCATTTTCATTGCCTAAACTGTGAAGGCCAATGTAATGTCTTCCCTTTTTCATTGTGACAAGTTGTGCCACAGAACGCTTCATTCCACCTCCACCTTACACTTAAAATAGTGAGGGTCCATGCTTGAAGAAAAATGGAGGAGAAGTGATTCCATACACTAGCAAGACATCACCAAAGGAAGCATAACCAACTAGCAGAAGGCCAAGAGGACTCAACAAACCAAACCACTAAGTGGGCAAAGTTACACAGTAAAGAGGTTTTGGGATCGAGTCACAATAATGGATTCAACTTGTAAAGGGGATTCCATAAAACCACATTTGCTCCTACAAATATTGAGTAGAGAATGAGGAGGGGAGAAGTCTTTGTTGTTGCCCACATATGTTAGAATTAGATAAATATGATTGATATGGTAGATTTGAAGGCCACCTACCTTGGCATGTGCATAGGAGAGCATGGGGATGGAGGGGCCTTGAATGCCCTTTGGAGTGCATTAAATGTACTAGACATCTGATAACAAGGAAGGAAGGTTGCATAGAGTTCACACCCCTCCTCGACCTCAACTTAAGGGGCCTTGAATGCCCTTTGGAGTGCATAAAATAGACTAGACATCACAAAGAAGGTTGCATGGAGTTCACACCCCTCCCCCACCTCAACTCAAAAACTCAAATGGGGAATTCATTATGGAACAAAATCTTAACACTTAAACATCCCCTCTCTACCCACATTCCATCAACGTGGCTTTGATAGAAGATGACCCTTTGTTTGCCATATCATCCACTTCTAAGTTGTTTGGTTCAAGAACATAATGGACATGAGCCTTAGTGAAATGATGAGCCAATGTTTTTGTTCTTAGGACGATTCTAGCCAAGGTGGAGCAACATTGTGCCTCTTTGATCTCAAGGTGTTGATGACTAGGGAAGAATCCCCATATCTAATTATCTTAGCCATAATTTTTAGTATTTAGAAGACTCTTAAGACTTTAACTTCATTGCTGATAACTATGGCAATGCTCATACAAACTAGATTTTTTTATGTGCAGAAAGATACATAGATAACTTCCATCACCATTAACTCCCACCCTCATTAACATATGGAGTAAGTTAAAAAGTAGACAAACTCAATCTTACTTCGAAGTTTATTTTTTCTGACTAAGCAAAGTTTTACCCTATTCTCTCAGTTTGAAGATATGTATCTTCTTAAAATGGACTCAAGTCCCACAAGAAAATTTCTATGATTAAAATCAAATATCTATATATATATATATATATATATATATATGACAATATTCCCATCAAATTTGAAAAAAAAAATAAAAAAATTGTAGTTGTCTACTTTTTAACTTCTCCATAACATAACATATTAAATATTATATTTGAATGACTTTATATGTCTAAATTAAATGTTAAAAATAAAATGCTTCATGGATGAATTTTCTAACATAAATAATTACGGCGCAAAAAAGTTATATTTCTACATGTAGCTTTACATGGTTGATTCAATCGATGATGAGAAGAGGGGTATCTAATCTAATCTGATACATATCAAGAGTTGCACGCGGCAAAAGTCGGCTCT
Organism: Picea engelmannii; assembly: GCA_009831015.1. NCBI lineage: Eukaryota > Viridiplantae > Streptophyta > Pinopsida > Pinales > Pinaceae > Picea > Picea engelmannii. Next base: position 27,287 of record ML779508.1, on the reverse strand, counting down.
TTTTACTGCAATTGTGGAATGAGAGCCACGCCCAGGCGCTCCACGAAAACCATTCTGCAGGTCATCCATTGGGCGCTTTAAGGTCATCACACACTTATGACGCCCAGCAAGAAGTGAGGTATGACATGTGATGGAGGTAACAACTTTGTCTGCTGTGCAAATCTGATTGCAAAAATGGCTCTGAATTGCACTAAAATATATTGGGTTGGTCCATATCCAACACATAACCCAGTCCGACATGGCGTCACGTGATTGGCCGATGGTAGGGTGCGTATTAATTTGTATTATAATAATGGCTGCCTTTTGTGATTTCTTGAGTGTTACCAGGATTCGATCCCTGGTGAATCAATGAATAGGTACCTGGTTTGCCCTTAATTTTGTCTGGTCAACGTTTGCGGCATTAAATGTAAAATTCCAGTTCGCGTCTTTTGGCGAAGATTTGTCTGACAATATGTCAGAATTGGTGTTTGGTTTTTCCCGTCACCTTCGGAACAGTTTTTGCTTTGCGTGATTGTGTGGAAAGAGAATAGTAAAAAGGGAAGGGCATATGAGTTTTGACGTCCGTGCGCACGCACGACCTCTCTTTCCCAACTGAATGCAAAATTCTATGCAATTTCATTAATTTATGTATTCATCAATGAATGAATGTACTCTCAGCCTGCCGCGTCAGCTTATCGGAGGCGGCGGTCCAGCCGGTGGTCGCTTGGGCGGTGCAACCGGATTGGCAACGGGAAGAACAGGTTTCTGCCCGGTGAGAGGCTCCGGTTGCACACGTGTAATGCCAAGAGGCCTTCGTTAAAAGGCGGCGGGTGGAGAGTGCCTCGCCGTCGGCAGCGCGGACTAATGAAAAATACCCTCGCCGTTTACCGCCGAGCTCTGTGGACGTATTGTGAGTCAACAACTCTGTAGGGCCTTGACGCTTGGGTAGGCCTAAGGATCTCGCGGCTCCTGATGATCTGACGGTGGTAATCGACTCCCGGGGCTTCCGGGATGCTCTGTCAACCGTTCGATTTGGGGGAGTTTAGGGGAAGAAGAAGTGGGAGTTCCGTTGTAGCTGGGGTGTGCTTTGTAGTTTTCGCTCTATTTTTGATCCGAGCATTGGCTTTTTTGTGCTGCTGCTTTCAGGCTTTTGTTGTCATTGTGAAGCATTGGGTTGGGGTTCGGGTTTGTGTAGTGCGCAAGTTCAATGTCGGTGGATGATACCGGTCTGTTTATTTCCAAGGTGCCAAGTCGCTGATAATGCACAGCTTGGAGCAGAGGCTGAATTGATTCGGTGCTGTCCAGGGTTTTTGTTTTAAGGAACGGTGCAGAATCGAGGGTTAGATTTTTTGTGGTTGTGCTGGACAGATTCTAGCGTTTTGTTAGGCTTGCTTGTAGAGACCTCAATTAGCAGGTAAAAACCTAAGTTTTGGCTTTGTTTTGTAGGATTGTTGTGGTTCTGTGAGCTATGGTGGTTTGTTTCTTTGTATGAAATCTGTGGATGAATTCATACCTTCCAATGCATTGTGTGCTGTGTTGTTTGTGGTTTTGCTGGATTTTTATTAGGGAAACCATGTTTTCCCCTGTTTTTCCGTTGCGTGAGTTTACCGTTCTGTGCGCATTTGCTGCCGTCAAGAAGGCATCTTCGAGGTTTTTTCGGTTTGTTTCGAGGCTGTTGGAATTATGAACTAATTTTGTCTTAAGATTGAAGAATTCCTTGCGAGAATCGGCACTGGTCCGCTCCCGAGAATTTTCTTTTCGTGCGCTGCTTTGCTTTAAGCTATTGTAAAGATGTCAATAAGGCAGGCGAACGCAACTAGGAATTGACATTTACCGAATTTGCTCTTGTATTCTAAATAAGTCCATGTGTTTGGTGGTTGCAGGGACTTTAAGGTTAATTCGTCCTGAGACTTTGGCCATTGAATACATTCAAGAAGCCAATCTTAAAGGTAAATTCTAGAAGCCGCCTGCTGTTCCTTAGACGAAATGCAGTGAAGGAAAATTGTTAAACGAGGTAGCTCCTCTATGAAATTCTTTGGCAGGTCTAATTTCTGCGAATGTGGCGGGAGAAAATGATAATGAAGATAATTTACAATGAAGCTTTCTTCTGATTTTTCAGGGGCAGCAGTGGTTTGAGGAAGGCGGTCGTTTCATTTTGTCGGTGTAACACAGGAAGAGCAAGCTGGCGATAGAGAATCGGCCTAAAGCTCACATTTTCAAGACGAGAGACAAAAGAATCATGGTAAGTTTTCGTTTTCGGCGCGCTCGAGGCCAGAAAAAGATGTTCCTGTCTCAATATTCGTGCAAAGTATTTAGAAGTTTGGGAAAATTCAATGTCAGCTGCTTAATCCCGCGGTCCTTCATTTTCTGTGTCTTTCGTAAATGTCTTTAATCTTTCCATTAAATGACCTCTCTGTACTGTCGGTCCGCAGGTTGGAACAATGTTACCCCTGCGCAACGAAGAAATCGGCCCTCCGTGGCTGGAACCTATGCTGAAAACACATTTCTTCAAGACTTGCCAATTCCATGGAGATTCAAGCAAAAGCGAGTGCAATATGTTCTGTCTAGACTGCAGGGGAGAGGCGTTATGCACTTATTGCCGAGTCCGTCACAAGGACCATCACATTGTGCAGGTATAGGCCGCCTTTAATGTCGATTCTTCTAATTTTGTTCAGGTATAGGCCGCCATTAATGTCGATTCTTTTAAATTCTGCTCAGGTATAGGCCGCCTTTAATGTCGATTTTTTTGAAATTTCTTTTTCTAAAATTCTGTTCAGGTATAAGCCGCCTTTAAATTTTACTTACCGATATTTTCAAAATTCTGGTTCTAAGTTTGTTTACCTCTGAGATTTCTTATTATGTATGCGTTTACAGATAAGACGGTCTTCCTACCATGACGTGATACGGGTTTCAGAAATACAGAAAGTCTTGGACATTACAGGCGTACAGACCTACATTATCAACAGTGCAAGAGTCGTTTTCCTCAATGAAAGACCTCAGCCAAGGCCGGGCAAAGGCGTTACCAATACTTGCGAGATTTGCGAACGAAGCCTCGTGGATACATTTAGGTTTTGCTCCCTGGGATGCAAGGTATAAATTCACAGATTCCTTTCAAAATGTCTCCGGCATTTCTACAGTTTTTTATTCCATCTGTTACGTTATTTACAAAAAACTCGAACGCTATTATTATTCTGTTCAATGACGGTCTCTATTGATCAATAGCTGCAAGGAATAAAGCGCCACCGGGACATGACGTTCATCTTGCCTTCAAAGCACCATAGGGACGAATCTGAGGACTCTTCTTCTCAGAAAAGAACCAGAATCTCAAACAGGAGTTTTGAGTATTTCTCTGAAGAGAATGGCGCAGACAGCACGTCTATCGATGGCGTCACGTCCGTCAAGGCTGAAGATGACGCCAATAATATCGAGACCGTCAGATTTCGTTACAGCCCTAATAGCAATCCCCAAGATATTTACCCTCCCACTCCACCGATTGTATCAATCCACAGAAGCGTCAGGAGGCGAAAGGGGATTCCACACAGAGCACCATTGGGAACATAATATGCCATTGCTACAACCAGCCAGTGTCCAGCCCTCGAGCAATATGCTAAGAAGTATTACAGGGATAACTTAAGTTAATTACCATCTAATATAATATATGGTAGATTCATTTGCAGCAATTACAGGGATAATCTATAGAAAGTATAATGCAGGTCTAAAAGCATATCTGGAGAACATTTCAGTTTCAAAGTTTCTTTCATCTGCAACGCAGCCGGGCCCATTGTACATGCATTCCACACCACACCAGGAAAGATATGTAGTTCTCTATTATAATTATTACCATGTCTAGAAGGAAAAGACCCTGCTGCGAATGTCCTGTATAAGTGGAGGTATTCTTTCATTATTAAATATCCTCAGGGAGGAAAAGTAGTATAGTCAGACTTGTAGAAACTGTTGGCAAAGGTGGATTTGTTATAAATGTATATACTATAAATAAATCAAAGCAAGTGAAGTGTATTCCTTCCTTCCTGCAGCTTTTGGGTCCATTGTTCAATAATGCTCCCTGCAAGGAACCGTAGAATTAGTCTCTTTCAAATAATAAATAAGCTTGTTTTCAGATTTGTGTTTTTATGGGATCAAATGGAAGGGCGGGGCTGACCGGCCTTTTGACCGTGAAGTGCCACGCTGAAAGATTCAGCAAACAGACGTTCAAAATATTCTACGAACTTTTCGAGGTGGATTAGAGAAAAACATTATGACCTCTCTTCTCTGGTCGCCATTCAGGGCCAAACTGCTCATGGAATTCATTGTAGAGTCATGATTCGTCTTTATCATTAAAAACACTTGCTGTACTTGTCTTCAGATGATCTTCAAAATTTTATATAATTTTTAAGATGCTATCATTTGTCACCTAATACAATAATATACCTTCAAAATTTTATATAATTTTTAAGATGCTATCATTTGTCACCTAATACAATAATATACCTAAAGCCTAAAATATGAGATAATGATAAACATTTTAATATAATAGAAATTCAATCAGATCGCTTTCACAGCTCGAGTTTCAAGCTTCTTCGCCTTCAACGCCCCTGTGAATATCATTTTGACTTAATATAGTAAGAATTCGCAGCCTCAAATACGAACACCTGTTATTTTGATAGATTCAACTTGTTGGTTTGTTCATCTACCAGCGCGCTGTTAGGATCATGAGTAGTTTACATTGAATTAAACTATTTTTCTGCCTAAATGTTTCATTGGCCCACGACTGTATTCTCTTTTAATATTTCCAAAAAATTGTAATCCATCAGTGACCATTAATGTAGTCAATTGGGGAGGCTTTCAGTTACGACCCAGCATTTATATTAATTGAGAGGAACCTTCAATTCATTGATTTTTTCCGATTCCAAACCGATCGCCGCGGTGAAATACTGACCTCCAATAATTTTATTTATTTATTTTGCGATGTGAGAGGACGACTTTAGACCGGGAAAGAAACAAGCCCCACCACCACCGCCTTGCTCAGCGTTCACGTTACACCTTTGAACGGGGTTAAGAAAAGTCAAAATATTTTTATGTTATGCTAGCTGAACAGCGAAAGTTCTTATCTGCTGCATGAGGTGGGTCACCGGGAATTTTCACTCGCAACTTTGGAAGAACCGGCTAACTTAGGGGCTCAAACTTACGTGTCTTATCATTTGCATGAGGTGGGTCAGCGGGAACTTTCATTCGCAACTTTGGAAGAATCAGCTAACTTAGGAGCTCTATCCCTTTCTATCACTCTCTGTAATTTGGAACGAAAGAGAAGCTCAAAGTAGATAGTAAGTTGGTTGACATCCTCTGTTCTATAAGTAGAAGGGTCATTGCAAAAACCGACTTTCTTGGTTGACGTGATCATAGGTGGCAGGCGGTTTCTTGTCCACCTATTCAGCGGTCACGTGTCCAAGTGTCCCACATGGTCATCCCATGCGCCACGCAGAAAACGAAAGCAACACGCTGTCCCGGGGCCAGGGGGAGCGGCAGTTCGTTCCGTGTTTGCAATTGCAAGCTAATAAATAATTGTAATAATTTCCCAGCTTCGCCTGATAATACGTGGCAGTGAAGTCATTGGCCGGAAAGCGGTAATCTCCGGAGTCCCGTCAGAGGAATCCTCGGGCTTAACTACCCGAGTCCACGTAGGACTGTTTCGTCACACACCAAGAAAGACCGTAACAAATGTTATCGGGAAGCGAAGGGGGCATTCGGCGTCCGTGACACGTATTCCCGGGAAGCCAAGTGCAAACAAGAGCGTGAAGAATCTAGCGTGAAAAAACTCAGTTGCAACTTTCACACACGTGCCTATTCCCCATCGTCCCTAGCCCCGTAGCGATGCTGAAATGTATGGTGGTCACATGGAATTCATACATTGGGATCGCCATCAAGGGTGCTATCCATCCTATATTTTTCTCCGTGTCCTTGGCATGGCAAGTTGAGGTCAACTACTTAGGTAAGAGGTAGTTGTGTGGTTGGCTCTAATTTATGCATTGAGTGATGGAGGCATTGAAAGTAACATTAAATGTAGGGTAGAGGGCATCTAATGCTTTACTTGTTTGTAGTGATTGAAATAAACTTGATTTAGATAATGATGGACATGTATAAATTATGTGCATTATTGCTAATCGTTTAGTTACAGATCATGACCATTATCTGGGCGTGACAAGGTGCAAATCCATATAAGATTCCAACACAACACATATCTTAATTGCGAAACACGAGTATGTGAAGTCACACACGTGCATTTAGTAAAATGGCAATCGATTAGCTCAACGAATATTCTTATTTACTTTCTCTTTATATATCTACGTATTATATTATCTTTCCGTGCCTTCTACTCTTTATTGCAAGAATCTTAAAAGTATTAGTGAAAGCGATTTAATATAAACACTAGTTTGCTCAAATATTCTATTATTCATTTCCTTCTTATTTGGGCAATCATGGCATCTTTTGGTTTTTGATAAAGTGGCAAAGGAATTGTTCCCTTCCATTTCACTCCCATCTATTCGTATATATATTGAATGTAACATTAAATATATGTATATACATTTAAAATTAATTTGTGGTACTTGCATCTTGCTTATTGCCATTTAATCTAACAAACCCACCCCAGAATAATTAGGTGTATCCAACCATTTCTGTTATAGACATATGGTTATAAGCTAAATCCAAAGTGTGGGAATATTTATGGTTATACATGCCCCACAAATGTACAATGATTTCGTTAAACAATTTTGTTTGGCCATACTTTTTAGGTGAAAAGTTGACATTTGAATTTTTGTATTCAAACGTTTCTCACTATAATGCTCAGAAATATAGATTTTCGATACGAGATATAGAATTAGTGTTGCAACATGGCGTAATAATACGTATGTATTATTGTTTTAGAGAATATGTCAAACAAGATAAACACTACACCAAATTTCTCTAGTATGGTTGGTAGTCTCGGAGAAAGTCCTTTGACATGGACTCTCATGATTGATATGAAATTGGTTGTGGGGTTTGAAATCTTTGCTTATACTTTGTAAGCTTACAAATGGCATAACTTATTCAAGTGTAGATGTAGCCCTTTACATCATTGTAAAGATTTGGTCAATAAAAGTTTTCCCAAGTTTACAAATGACATAACTTATCAAGTGTAGATGTAGCCCTGACATAACTTATTCAAGTGTAGATGTAGCCCTTTACATCATTGTAAAGATTTGGTCAATAAAAGTTTCCCCAAGCTTACAAATGGCATAACTTATCCAAGTGTAGATGTAGCCCTTTACATCATTGTGAAGATTTGGTCAATAAAAGTTTCTCCAAAACAATAATCTCCAAAACAATAATAGTTTTATGGATGTTATAGTGACATGGAATCTTAGAGTAGCATAAGCTTTCTAAGTAAATTTTTAGGATTGTTCACGACCTACACCACATCAATTTTCAACATGGAATAAAGTATATTAGTGTTTGAAATGGAATAACATATCATTATTCAGTTAATGGTCTATGACTAGCTTGCTTGGATTGAGATATTTATAAATTTGTATGTGTTGTAGATGTATTTTATAATGATGTGATTGGTTACTTGTGTTAGTGCATATCTACAACAATAAGGTGTGTGTCAACTAGTGGATTTCCAAGGAAATCAATTATAGGATTTGTTGTGCCTATCTTATGCTCAATCACTAAGTGAATGCTACAAAAATGCCATCAATTTGATATGTTGTGTGTTCTATATCATGTTTGCATAGACTAAAAAGGCTTTTGATCATAATCAATAATAGTCTCCTTACTTAATAAGTAAACTTTCCATGGGTCCATGTCCTATACATTGGCATACAATTGATGGTCATGCATTATACATTGACATACAACTGATGGTCGTTCCCTTAATAACTTGAGATAACATCATTAAATGCCTTCGAGTGATATGCAATAAGAGGCACAAATTGGGCGAGGGTTACTCTTATGCCATATTTTTATGCATTGATTTTGATCCCATAAGGTTTATGTAAATATTTTGATAGAAAAGTTGATGTTGAACCAATTCTACATTTATCTTGACAAATGTTACATGGTGTGCTTGAGTCTACTTAAACATTGCTTAATAATTGTTTCATAGGATGTGGTTGACGAACTATGCAATGTTAGAGGACTTAAGAATAATTTATCAGTAAAAGTCTGTTAACCTAAGGAAGTCGTGGAGATCCTTGAGATTTGTTGAGGTAGGCTAGTCTTGAATGACCTATGAATCAACCTACCAAGATGTGCCATACATTTTTTCAAAGAGGGGAAAATGAAGTTGCATGAATTTGGGCAGCATAATGTGTTAAAAGAGACATGCAATCAATGCAAAATCTTAGATTAAGAGTTTGTTTAACCAACATCAAAACACTCAAATCAAAGTTTGAGAAAACTCTTATTAAAGAGTTAGGAAAACATTAAAAAAAATCCCCATTCAAAACAATGTTTTTAGAGGATATAAACATTTTTTTTAGAAACATTTGGTAACTCAATGTGCCCTCCTTGCTTATCTCCCCTTATGATCCTCCTAATATTATCTATGTAAGACATGTCCAACTTTGATCATAGTCTTCTACTTTTGGTTTTAATATAAATAAAAGCAAGCTCTAAGATGCTGGTGATATTCTTTGCACTCCAATCTTGTGTATCATTCTCTTTTATCTGAATATTTTCCCTAATTAATGAACATACATAGTCCAATCATATCAACGATAATAGAGAAGAATATCTAAACTCATTCAAGAACTTCACCTCATTCTTGATAGATCCGGTCCAACATATTGGCATGCTAACACTCATTGAGGGTTTCCATCATCCTTAATAGCCACTTATGGTTTCACTTCCTTAGCTTGAGGGTGTCCTTTTACCCTTGCTAGTAGGTTATTATTATTATTATTATTATTTCCGTTAGATCCTCTATAGGGTTTCATCCTCTCTAACACCTTTGTCTCCATGGATCCACAATGGGATCACCTCCTAAACTGCCAACCGAGACAACACCTACATAGAAGCAACTTTTTTAACAGAACTTTCAACATCAATATGTCATGCATGAGATTATGTATACCTTTCAATGACTTCTCAAACCCATATTTGCATCATCCACACATGAGATTCAAATGGATGTTAGAATATCTTTGTCCTAGTAGATTCGTACATTGATGATCTACTTCAGTAACCACATCGACCTCTCTAAGGAAAAGAAACTGTACATTCCTACCATGCATCTATGTGATCTGGGCATGATCAATGATGAGAACATTTGTGGTGAGCTATCTACCTAGGATTCACTTTATATTGAATTAAATGAAGAAGAGGAAACAATTGTTATTGTTTGATCATGCACAAGTTTGCGCTCTGCCAAGTACTCTGCTCCCACTTTTATCATTTGGAGTACCATTAAAAGATTTTATCATGGTGGCTACAACTCCTCCAATTTTTGAGCTAGTTCGTCCAACACTATATTGGGGCTTTTACAAATCTCTAGTGGAATGTACTTAACCAGTAAAAATAGTATAACATGAACAATATTTAGAGAAATTAAATGTGTAAAAGAAAATATATGAGAATATTGGATTAAACCTACAAAATATATCCCTTGTATTAAATATCTCCAACATAGTGAGCAATGTTTAGAGGCCTCTTCAAGGGGGAAACCTCCTATGAGTAGAGTTCCAATTACAATAACAACACTTCATAAAGCATTCCATAGCATTCTAGCTCCATAAATATATTCTTAATAGAAAAAACCCTAACTACTGGTGGTCCTATCATTAATGGATACCAACCAGTGAGTAGGATTTATTTAATAAAGAGGTCTCGTTTCACATTAAGTAACTGCCTACCAACTATCTAATGGGCCTTATTTAGAGAAGATGGCCTCATACAATAATTAAATAACTGATAAGTACCCAAAGTAAGAAAGTTAGGGTAGGATCATAACATTCCCTCCCCCTTCAAAAGAAACACTGTCTTCAAGGAAGGACGTGTGGACACTATTGTAAAATAGCTAATGGTTCCCAACTGGTGTCTTCTAGTTGCATATCTTTCCACTAGATTAAAAATTCTCGAATGGTGCACTAGCACAGTGAATGCTCTCTAGTAGCCAACATTGCTTTTGGACGGGGCCAAATGGACCCTTCTTCATCTAGTTCTAGGAGGTTAGACTAAACTTCACAATTTGACCTTTCCACCTTCCTTAAACAAGACACATGAAAGACTGGATGGATCTTGGAGTGGGATAAAAGAGCCAATTTGTAGGCAACTTGTCCAATGCACTATAGCATCTAATAGGATCCATAGAATTTCAGTGCAAGCTTATGGTGGATTGTATCATTGAGGTCTATTTATAACGTTGAAGGTGAAGAAACACGTGATACCCTACTGCAAAAGAACGTTCATAATGACGTTTGTTAGGCTATTGCTTCATGCAATTTTGAGCCATTACTAGATTGTCCTTAAGGGTGAAGCATGCAATTGATTGCTTGAACTTTAGTTGTGCTTGGTAAATACGAAACCACAAAAGGGTTTTTACTACCATATATTGCTTCATAAGGTTTCATTTTGGTAGCACCATGATAAGTGGTATTGTACCACCTTTCTACAAGGGGTAGCCACTATGCCCATTAGTGTTGCATGTCTGAAGAAAAACATTGAAAATATATTTCCAAGCACTTATGACCACTTTTGTTTGACCATTAGTTTGATATTAGTTAGATGTGATCATGTTCAACTAGGTAACCTGGAGTTTAAATTTCGCTTGCCCAAATTTATCAGTGAATGTGGGGTTGTAATTTGACACAATGGAAGTGGGCATACCATGTGACTTTAAAATATGATCCATGAAAATTGGGTAATTAAGGAAGGTGTAAATAGGTGTCGTAGGGAACAAAAGTGAGCATATTTGGAAAGGTGGTCAACTACCACCATGATGAATTATTTTTTTCCTATTGTCATAAGGCTCGTTATAAAATCCATAGAAATGCTAGTCTAGATAGAAATGGTATCATAAGTTGTTGAAATTCCCCTGGAGTCTTAACTATCTCTCCTTTGATCTGTTGACATGTGACACATGAGGCTACAAAAGTTTGGATGTATTTTTTCATGTCTTCCCAAAAGGAGTGCTTAACATGTTCATAGGTTTTGTGAAAGCTAGTGTGACTAGCATTAGGAGACGAATGAAACTCCTCTAATACCCCGAGTTTCAAGTTTGAATTATGGATCATAAAAGTGCTCCCTTTATACCTCAAGGTATCTTTCCACCAAGTGTATCCCTTGGATTGGAGTCCTCTTGAATCCTATGATGAGTTGAACCATTGAGTCAATGGTCCTCCATACTTAATGAGATTTGGTAAGACAATAAGGATAAGGGGTCAATAGAGAACCTTCCTCTTCATATTTATGAGACAAAGCATCCGCCACCACGTTCTATTTTCCTTTCTTATAGATGATCTCATAATCATACCCAAGTATCTTAGTGGCCCATACTTGGCGGGCTTCGGTGAGCCAATAAAGATAATGGGGCTAATAGAGAACCTTACTCTTCAGATTTATAACACAAATAATCTTCCACCACATTTTATTTTCCTTTATTATAGATGATCTCATAATCATACCAAAGCATCTTATGTTGCTTTGGTGATGACAATCTTTGCTCCAAAAAATATTTTAAGTTGTGATGAATGTTTTTTATTTCGAAATTCCTCCCAAGGAGACATGGTTGTCAAGTATTAATTGCATGGAGGATGGTCATCATCTCTTTTTCATATGTAGAATTACAGAAATTTTTGTCACACAACTATTTACTAGTGAAAGTGAAGGATCACCCATCTTGCATCAATATGGCTCCATGGCCTTGGCACAAAGCATAACATTCCAAGAAAAGAGTTTTATGAAATTAGGCATGGCTAGTATAGGCATAATACACATGGATTTTTTTAAGGTTGAGAAGGACTGCTGAGTAGCCTCATTCCAAACAAGCCATTGTTTTTAAGCAAGGTAGTTAAGAGTGCATAAATTTGCCCATAGTTCTTGAAACTTTTCGTAGCCCACAATTCCTAAGAACCCACGTATGATTTTGAGGGTATCAGGGCATGGCCAATCCTACATGGCTTCAATTTTCTTTGGATCCACTCACACCCCATCTCGACTGACAATGTGAACCAAGTATTGAACATCTAAATTGCCAAAAGCACATTTGGAATGTCTAACAGACAACTGGTGGCCTCAAAGGAGTTGGAGGGATTTATTGACATGCACCACATGTGTTTCCAAGGATTTTATATAGATAAATATACCATCAGATAATTAAAGCACACAATTGTAAAGGAAGGGCCGAAAAATCTCGTTCACGAGGATTAGAAAGGTCAAGGGAGCATTGCAAAGCCCAAAGGGAATCACCTAAAACTCATAATGGCCTTCATGTGTGTGGAAGGCTATATTTAGGGATGTCAGTTTCCTTCATTTGTATTTGGTGGTATCTAGAATAAAGATCCAATTTAGTGAAGAACTTGGCACCATGAAGCTCATCCAAAATATAATCAATAATAGTAAGAGGAAATTTTTCTTTAATGGTCATCTTATTTAGAGAATGAAAAAAAAGACACATACACTGATTTCCCTCTTTATTTAAGACCAAAAGCATAGGTGATGAGTAAGGGCTCATAACTTGTTTGATGACTTCGACCTCTAATAGTTCCTGAATAATATTTTCAATTTCATTTTTTGGGAAAACATGTGCCTATATGGTTGCACATTAAGTGGTTGAATATCTAGAATCAAAGGAATAATATGGTCATGCTCACCATGTGATTGGGGTAATCCACATGGAGTTTCAAAGACATGTTGATGTTTAGTAAGGACCAACTATAAATCAGAGTGAAATTCCCATGGGGGTTTTTCCATCAATTATATGGCATTGAATTGGGAAATAATTCTCGAGTGTCCTTTCTTCAATAGTTTCTCCATATGAAGAGATATGATAATTTTGGAAGAGTTGTACCTAAGCCACTTTAGGGTATGTTTCCAACCATTTTTAGTAAATTTCATGTACAATTCCTAGAAGTCCATGGTAATCGATCTCAATGTTCTTAACCATTTTACTTCAAGTACTACATCAAAACCACCCATTTTAGTAGCAAACGTGTTGAATTTGAGATGATATTCCCCAAGTTGTAGTTTCACCTTCTCACATTTTCCACCACACTTCATCGTGCCTTCATTGGCGATCATAATTTGAAAATTATGTACTGCATGGATATAACAATGAGTTTCCTTTGCCACTTTCCTATGAATAAAACAATAGGTCCTACTACTATCAACTAAGACAATCACCATTATTTTTTTGATGTAGCCAATAAAATTAAAGGTTTGGGGAGTTGACATATTTGATAAAGCATGGAGTGAAATCAGGTAAGGTGGAGTCCATAGAGTTCTTACTTTTGTGGAGTCCATAGATTTATTAATTTTGTGTCTTGATGACCTAATGGAGTTCATCCTTATATGCCACTAGCTACTTATTGAAATGTTTAACTGAAGTTTCCAATGATACAATCTTCTTATCCATTTGTGAGGACCTAGTTTCCATTAGGTAGTCTCGTGTCCAAAAAAATGTTATTATTGAGTTATATAAATGTGATAAGTTCCTCACAACAAGTCTTTTGATATAGGTTTTCAACAATGGTATGGTTAGGTCCACTAAAAAAATGGTTACTTGAGAGTGGTACCATGGTGATCAACACTAGACAAAGAGTCTTTTGAGATAGGTCTTTCACAATGGTGCCAGTAGGACTTAGACATTTCAGAGTCCTACTCCTATAGGAGTGTTACTCACAACAAAGTATTATTACGTTGTTTGAATCCCCAAATTATTGATAGTTCACTTTATGTAGGAATTTTGTTAGCTTGTACTGCATATGCTAGTGTTTGTAGGGTTCCAAGGACAAAGGAGTGTCAAGTTCCATAGCTCTTTGATATATGCGTGAGTTTCCAATAATAATACCCAACCTAGTATCTCAAGGCACCAACTAAGGAGGCTAGACCATACCCTTGATTGTATTATTTAATCCCTAGGTACTAGAGAGTGATCTACCTAAGTGTTGTTATTGGTGTACTATAAAAAGAATATGGTCGAAAGGTTTAATTAAGGTTGGTTTCAGGTGCACCTAAAGGGATTTCAATATGCCCAAGGGTACATGAAAGGAAAATATATATACAATTGTTGGCTAATGTAGTACTACTCAAATGGGTACCAACACGGGTTACAAGTGTGTACAACCTAGTAATGCCACTTGTATTTCCTGTATTTATTCTTCCCAACCACATATTTTCCCTCTAAACGATAGATCTCTATGTTATTTAAAGATACCAAAACATATTTCTAACCTAAAAAAAATTAGGTGTGTGTTGGCTCAAGAATGAACTCTAATACCACTTATAATGTACTTAACCAATGGGAATAGAAAAACATGAACAATATTTGGAAAAATTGAATGCATAAAATCAAATATAAGAGAAAATAAAATTAAACCTATAGAATATATCCCTTGTATTAAAAATCTCCAACATGGTGAGCAATGTTCATGGGCCTCTTCAAGGGGGAAACCTCCTATGAGAAGAGATCCAATTAAAATAACAACACATTATAAAACATTCCATATCCTTCTAGCTCCATAAATAACTTCTTGATAGAAAAATATTTAACTGTTTGTGGTCTCGTCATTAACGGGTGCCAACCACTTACTGAGGCTTATTTAGTAAAGAGGACCCTTTTCACATTACGTAACTAACTACTAATTATTTGATGGGTCATATTCAATGAATATGGTCTCATACAATAATTCAATAAATACAAAGTACCATGAGTAGGGAGGTTAGGGTAGGACCCTATCATCCAATTATGACTCTACATCGTTGATGATCCTCAAGTACTCAATATTAAATTTAATTATGGCCTCTTAGTTTCTTTTTTGTAATGAAGTGGCCATGTTTCCTAGTTCTTATTTAGATCTTATTTAACAATGTTCCATAATAGACAAGCAAAAGTCAGGAAATATAGGGGTTCATGCTGTCCATTCCCCACAACATAGATCTCCCTTTTCCCAAACCTTTCACTATCACAAGTTTTGTAAAGATCACATCAACACCACTCTTTGCACCAAAGAATGTTGTTTCTTATAAAGGCCAAGTGTATCATTCTCCCAAATATTTTCTTACAACAAAATCCACTGACTCCCCTTCAGACATTGATTTGGACATTATGGAATTCCACAATCCCATTGTTCAAGAATCCAACCTCATTCTCATGACCCACGATTATTCCAAGGCCACTTGTGAAAATATTTTCACCCATAATTGTTGGGTCAAAGACAAAATTGTCCACATTATCGATAATGGGGTCCAAAAGATTTTGATTTCCACAAGCCTAGTACAATCCCTCAACCTCTTGACCTCTCCTCACCCAAAACCTTATCACCTTGGTTATGTCAAAGATGACAATACTTGGATGTTGGTTTCTTGGCATTACCTTGTAAGATTTGCTATCATTTACTTTCAAGATACTGTGGACTCCAATGTTATACCTTTGGACTATTATGAGCTCATTCTTAGATTCCCCTACTAGTGTGATTGACATGCAACCTATGATGGGTGTCTCAATATGTATACTCTTAGAGAACACAAAAAATTTACAAGATTCAAGCAACAACTCCATCATCCTCTCACATGCTCTTTGACAAAGAAGATATCAAACAAGTTTCACTCAACAAATCTCTATCTTTATGTGTCATTTTCCCTGTCAGGGACACTTTACTAGCCTCCCCTATTCCAGTAGATGCATAGCAACTTTTGGATGGTTATGCATATGCATTTGTAGAGCCACAAGGTTTATCACCATTATTGTGAAATCAACATTCCATCGACCTCATGCTAGGGTTTTCATTGCTAAACACTCCTACTTACCACTTGTTACATGTGGAAAATGTAGGGATAAAATGACAAATCAATCAATTACTCGAATCTAGTCAAATAAAACCTAGCACCTCACGATGTAGATCTCCATCTCATTATTCCTAAGAGGGAATAACAAGAATGGTGAATTGTCACTAATTATTGGGCGCTTAACAAGATTACAATAAAAATTATTATCCTCTTCCTTGCATTGAAGATCTATAATTTGGATTATCTCCATGGTGTCTAATATTTTAAGAAGTTGGATTGAACTTTGGATTACCACTAGGTTGTAATGAATCCCACTGAAAACTGGAATAAAACCTTTAAGACCAAAGTTTGTCTCTACGAGTGGCTATTTATGCCCTTTGGATTCACCAATGCTCCCACAACATTTATGTTTCTAATAAGTGACATCTTCAAACCTCATCTTAGGTGCTTCATGATCATTTATTTAGATGAAATCATCATATTCAATCACACATGGGATGTCAACCATCTTCAACATGTTCAAATCATTTTAGATCTTCTACATTCACATAAAAACCTAGTGAAGTGAAAGAAATTTTCCTTCGAACATAGCTTGATTTCCTATCTGGGGGGTTTATCATTGATAATTAGGGAATCCACACTTATCCTCAATGTATAACAACATTTCCTAAATAACCCCTCATGAATTTATTAAGAACTTGTCCCATATCACCCACCTCTACATCAATTGTCCAGTCGTGTTTCGTTTCTTTAGACACAATATCTAAATCACATTTCAACAACTTAGAGACACATTGTGGTTTGAGCCAGTGTTGTGTCTTCTACATCTAAAAAAATAGTTTTAAATTGATATCGATGTGTCTCATTATGCCATTGGGGTTGTTCTTAAACAAGGAGGTCACCTTGTTGTGTATCATTCAGAGGGCATTTTTGTAGGCTAAACTAAAGTATAATACATATGACCAAGAATTCTATGACGTTCTATAGGCATTGAAACATTGGTGTCTATACATTCTAGGCAAATAAATTTCTCTATATTTATCACCACCCCTTGGTCTTTATTAATTCTTAGTCTAAAATCCAATATCTCTATTATCTCAAGTGGGAATCATACGTCTTGCAATTTCATCTTGTCAACAAATATAATAAAGGGACTTTTAATTAGGTTGCATATTTGTTGATTTCCCCCCTAGTCCACCTTCTCAATATTTTATATGTGCAATTTATTAGCTATGAACACGGGAATAAACTATATGAATTACTTCCACATTTTGGCCCTCTTTTGTAGGGCCCTTGTAGTGGCCCACTAAAGTTTATATGAATACATTACTTTATTACTCTATACATGATGGATGGATATACAATTTATCACAACTATGTGCACCTACCTCTTCAGGTTGTTTGTTTCTCCTTTGTCAAGCACACACATCCTCATATAGTGGTCATTCCAATACCTCCAAGACCCTCCAGAATTTACAACACCACTTATTTTTAGTTGGCCACACACAAACAAGTTGATAATTTCATTGAAGGTGTACACTTTGCAATCAGGTCAAGTTTGTGAATATGAAGCGGGTCTCTCTTAGCCTTTACTAGTGCCTTCCCATCCTTGGGAGGCAATTTCTATGGATTTTATTAGTGGACTCCCTATGACGTGCCAAAAACATGATTGTGTTTTCATGGTGGTATGATGATCCAGATTATTTTGAGAACGAAATGAAGGTAGAGATATAACAATGAAATATACAGAGATATTGCAATAAACATAGAGATACAATAATGCACAATTTTTATTAATGAGAGAATGTACAGAAATTGTAAAATTACAGAGTGATGTGATGGCTACGCTCATTCACAAGAATACGATGGTTTCAATGAGGCTCTAGAGGAATTTTTAACACAAATAAAATCCAAAACCTTAACCATGGAAGATGAAATGCCAAAAGGGTTGCGGGCCCCGATGGGGTTAGTTGGTTCGTTAACTTCCCAAGGGTGTAACTTTTGCATACGATCTGCGTTTGGGGTGCACAATAGCTTGTTTGAAAGGTATATCCAAGGACTACACATTTTTCCATCACACTTCAGTTAAATCCCAAACCGTGACTTTGGCAGGCCCATAAAACACTATTTAGGGCCTCAAAACGACCCCAAAAGTTTAGGACTCGAAAAGCTGTAGAAAACCTGCCAAGGTGGAAACCCCTATTTTGAGCCCGTGGAATAGGTGGGTGGCCACCGATTTCCACCTGGATCAATCCTCCCCCCTTAGGAAGCAATGGTATCCATTGTGTCAAGTCCTCAAGGAATATTTTACTGAATCTGAACCTTGGTGAGCTGCTTGCCTTGCTGAAGAAGTTGTCTTGCTTAGCTTGTTCAAGGTTGTTATGAACCTGTTGTTGGAGGGGTTGGATGTGTTTAATAAACCTAGCTACATGATCTACCAGAGTGTGGGAGGACTCTGTCAGTGAAGATGCAACATGAAGAACATGAAGGGATTGATCATAATTTGGTTTGACAGGGCAGTGTGGAGGCACCCTTGTAGGTGCAGTAAGAAGATCTTGGTGCTCTTCTACAATCTTGTTGATCTTCTTATGATGGATAGAAGGGTCATGGGTCAAGGATGTAGTGATTGTAGTGTCCTTCTCTTTTGAACAGATCGTGAAGAGGATAAACTTTTTGGTATGAGAGATTACTTTGTGGCACTGTTTTGTCGGGACAATAGTTGGAAGTACTTCTGGTGTCCTGTAGAGCTAAACCCCCAGAGTAATAATGACACTATGTGGTCGAGACTCATAAAATGCATGACACTTCCACATATATGGTTGGCCTAATAGAATATGACAGAATTCCAGTGGGGCAACATCACATATTACCTCATCCTTGATGGGCTTGATGCCGTATGACATACAACATTGTTGGCTGACATGAAGATCTCATCCCTGACAAATCCATATGATGTTGTATGGCTACACATGTGGTGTTGCCAGAAAATCCAACTGCATCACTATTAAAATATTATAATTTCAAAGAATATTCTACCTGAGAGAGAGTTGAATAATACTATTATATTATATTTAATTAGAC
Organism: Picea engelmannii; assembly: GCA_009831015.1. Taxonomy (NCBI): domain Eukaryota; kingdom Viridiplantae; phylum Streptophyta; class Pinopsida; order Pinales; family Pinaceae; genus Picea; species Picea engelmannii. The sequence continues at coordinate 8,246 of ML779508.1, read as the reverse complement.
CCTATTGTGCCTTAGTAAAAGTCGGCCCTATTGTGCCTTAGTAAAATTCGACCCTATTGTGCCTTAGTAAAAGTCGACCCTATTGTGCCTTGACAATTAATTGTAAATTAAGAGAGTAAAGTGATATGTTGGCCCAGACCTAATTATAGGCTAGACAGACCACTATTTATAAGAGAGGCTAGTGCCTCATTTGGACACACTCACCAACCAGCTCTGTAGTGCACAAGTCTTATAGGAGAAACTATTGCAATTGGGGGTGACGTCAAGGAGGATTTTGTTGGGTTTTCTTCCCCACGAGGGTTTCCCGGGATAATCTATGTGTCTCTATTGTTTATGTGATTGCCTCTCTTTCAATGATCTTATTTATGCAGATAATGTGCTAAATGATTATATTAATAAAGAAGAACCATAACTACTAGATATATAAGTAAAACTTCAACATGGTATCAGAGAGGCCTGAAAGAGACCAACTCATAGTTTATAAGAAGTGACTAGCCTCAACACACCCTCTCCAAAAATCCATTTTTCAGTATTGCAGCTGTTGCAGAATTAGGGTTTCATCATAAACCCTAAGTGTGATGTTTTCCTTGTTTCAGGAGGACGTTGGAGAAAGTAAAAACACCTAGGAACTCTCCCTAGGAGGACGCATCTAATCCCTAGATCATAATTCTGAAAATTGAAGTTTGAGAAAATAGGGTTTCCTCATAAAACCCTAAGTTGCAGTTGCAGTGTCAGTTCCTTCATACCAGCTGCAACACTAGTTGTAGTGCCAACACTAGTTGCAGTGAAAGTTTTTATGAAGTGTTGGGACTGATTTTTATTGTCCTAGTGCACCTTACCCTAGCAAATATCGAACTGCCTTTAGATTACAAATTGTAGCACCTTTGAAGTTTTAAAGGTTCGTTATTTCTTGTCACTGCTGCCGGATGGTGCCACTACCTGTCGATGCTATCAGAGGTATGTACTTACATATGTTTAATTGTATCATTATTTTTTAAAGGGTATTTGCAGGAGAAAGGATCTTTTGTCTAAAAAACAATCGTATATCCAGAGAGATCTCAGATCCAACACATTCAGAGGAACTATGCACCTCGAGTTTGATTACTTTGATACACCTCTAATTGTTATGGCATTATTGTAATCTTATGAATATATAGGTTGCATATTGATCTGTTGAAGTTATTATACTAACCATTAGTCAAAATAAAAGTCAAAAGTATTATATTGATTGAAGTTGAGATTATAGAGTTTATTCCCTATTACTTGGATTTCGGTCAAGGTAGCATATTGTCTTAGAACAGAGGATAGGTTGAAGAAAATAATTGTCATATTGAGTAAAGGAGACTTGGAAGAAAAGAAACATGCTCATTCTTGAGGAAAAGACTCCAAGCTCCAGGTTTGATTGATTAAATTGACAAGATTCAAATTTACACATATCAAATTGCTAAAAATTATAGTTGTGATAGAAATCTTTGAAAAGTTTTATTATTGAATACTCGGTAGCATGCGATCACTATTGAGATAAATGCTTAGTGTAATCATTCACTAGATATAACTAACATCTCCTCTAGGAGAAACTTCTTGTTTTTTTTTTAGGTTACCATGGAGGAATGATTGATCACAACACTAGACAAGTGTTTATCTCATTCCTTATTATTGTATTTCTTACTTTTTACCCTTGTTTTGGGTAGGTCACAAATGATATCTCTAAAGGAGCTACTGTGACGGTTGTTCTCGCTATTGTTTTATTATTATTATAAAGAGTATTATTCTTGTCTGTTGTTTCTCTCTTGTTGTTCTTGTTCCGGGTAGGTCATAGGTGATAACCCTCAGGAAGCTATAGTGACGGTTGCAGGAGGCAACATATTAGATAAGACATGGAGTATACTATCCAAGTTGTATACATGATCGTATACATCCATGTACCAAAGAAAATGAAGAAGAAGCTACTTTTGAGATACACAATATCTCATATGGAGATTGATTGTAAGGAGAAGAAGGCTCAAAGATGATCGAACATTAGAATATAACTCACAGTAGACTTGGTCAATGGATAATAAAGACACCTTTATAGGAAGCATAATTCATTTGAAGTCTGACTCAACTTTTCATATTAATACTTGGTTTTTAACACCAAGTATATCCTGCAGATACTATGAAGGTTTTGTAGACTCAGAAGAAATCAAGACTCATAGTAAGCCTGATCTCAGAAATGATCAAATGGTAAAAGGATACATCTTCCAGGACTGGCAGAGAAATGCCATGAGTTGATAAGACTAGATCATAGCTTCAGATACCGACATGAAATCTATTGAGAAATTTTCAATGACAGAGGAGGAAGCTAGTCAGAATGACTGGGATATGGAAATCTCCTGAGAACTTTTCAATGACAGAGGAGGAAGCTAGTCAAAATGACCGGGATATGGATTTTTCCTTAAGACTAGAAGAGAAGTCATTCGTTACTTCGAATATTGGTTTAATAGAACAAGCATGTTGCAGATAACAATATAAAGAGGTACAAAGCCTAATTTTTGTACATAGGATTCTACCAGCAAGAGGGAGAATACTATGATGAGGCACTTTCTCCAGTAATTGAAGAAATATTTCCAGTGTTTGTGAAGAGAACTAGAACAACCATGATTTTTATATAGTATGAGATTCATAGGGAGTAGTCCCTGTATTTGAGATTGAGTTGCCTCCATGAAAGAAGAAAAGCTACCTTCAGTTTCAGATGAAGTTGTTTCCATGATAGAATAGAGGAGCTACTCTCAGAGTTCAACAACTAAAATGAGAATAAAGTAGTCATTCTCAGCTTCAAAAATAGTAGCTGCAGGTGCAGATTCCCAGTTCCAGAAGGAACAGTTGCAGAAAAAGTAGAAGACATACTCTTAGGAAGTAAGATAGATAGTGCTTTGCAGAAAGCACATATAGCTAGCACATGATTATGCAGATTAAGCTGCAATTGAACAAGTGTACCGGGTTGGTACAATGTGATGTAAAAATTTGGTTTCAAAGTACAGGACATGAATACTCATGTCTGCAAGTTGAAGCAAGCCCCAAGATCCTGGTATGGCATAATTGATAGTTTTCTGATGAGCTTGGGATTTACCAAGAGTAAAGCTAATCCCTACCTTTACTTCAATATTTTGGATGATGGACCAGTTATATTGTTGCTATATGTACAGGTGAAAAAAATTCTCATCACAGATTGTAAGAAGAAGCTTGCCGCTGAATTTGAAATGAAGGACCTAGGCCCAATGCACTATTTCTTAGGTCTTGAAGTATGGCATAGCCCAAAAGAGATTTTCCTTAATCAAGGAAAGTATGATGTGGAAATTTTGAAGATATTCGACATGATGGACTGTAAAGCCATGCCCACTCCTATGGAGACGAATATGAAATTATTGGTTGATACTTCATCATAAATATTTGATGTTACTCTATATAGACATATGATTGGTTCATTGATGTATCTAATGAATACTAGAGCAGATATGTGCTTTTCTATGAACACCTTGATTCAGTAACTTGTGGAGCCCAGATGTGTTCACCTTGTAGATGAAAAACATGTGATGAGATACCTTAAGGGTACATTGGACTATGGCCTCTATTATACTGGATATTGTGACTTCAGATTGTATGGCTATACTGATTCAGATTGGGTTGGAAGTGCTTTAGACACAAAAAGAAATTTAGGATGTTGTTTTAGTTTGGGGTCAGCCATGACTTAGTGGAAAAGCAGGAAGCAATCTAGAATTTCTCTCAACACGACATAAGCGGAGTATATTGCAACATGTTCTGCCAGTTGTGAAGCCATATGGCTTCGGAAATTATTGACAAGTCTATTCGATTTGGAGATGGAAGCTACCATTATTCTAATTGATAACTAGAGTTGCAAAGAACCAAGTGTTCCATGATAATACAAAGCACATAGAGATCCAATATCACTAAATTCGTGACATGGTGTAGAAGGGAGTTGTAAATCTCCAATATGTTGGCACAGATGAGAAGGTTGCATATGTGTTGACTAAGCCTCTATCTCGTGTGAAGTTTGAGTACTTTAGAGACAAGTTTGGTGTATTCCAAAAGGACCTCCCTCGAAAGGGGAAGTGATGTTGATGATACTATGGTATCCTGACCAACAATGGGTACCTCAGTTAGGATTTTATATCCTAGGGGACTGATCATCCCTAGGAATATCTCGAAGGTCTGGCAAGGACAATCTATCATAGTACCTGTGCATGTATATGCCAGCTTTGGTTAGTAGTGGTAGCCCAATTAGGATTTTATATCCTATGGAATCTTATGATTCCTGGGCATATCTCGAAGGTTTGGTAAGGACAGTCTGTCAGAGTACCACGTGGTAGGTTATTAGGATTTTATATCCTAGGGAATATTATGATTCCTGGGCAGATCCCAAAGGTACGGTAAGGATGGTCTGTCAGAGTACCAAAAATGTTGTTGTTGATGCACCTGCCTCATTCTGTTGCCACATATAGATGATGATGTTCCAGATTCATGTTGTTGATGATGATGATGTTATTCCAGCTCTATGTTTTTTATGATGTTGATGTTCCAACTTCATGTTGTTAATGATGATGATGTTATTCCAGCTTCATGTTGTTGATTATGTTGATGTTCCAACTTCACGTTGTTGTTGTTGATGATGATGTTACTCCAGATCCGTGTTGTAGATGATGATAATGTTCTGTTTCTATTGATGTTGATGATGAGAATTTTTTTTGATGACCTATAGATATGACCGACAATGTTCCCGATGTTGATGAGGATGTTCCCTCCTCTTGATGATGTATTGAGTCCAGTAATTTGTTATTGATGNGATGTTGATGTTCCAACTTCATGTTGTTAATGATGATGATGTTATTCCAGCTTCATGTTGTTGATTATGTTGATGTTCCAACTTCACGTTGTTGTTGTTGATGATGATGTTACTCCAGATCCGTGTTGTAGATGATGATGATGTTCTGTTTCTATTGATGTTGATGATGAGAATTTTTTTTGATGACCTATAGATATGACCGACAATGTTCCCGATGTTGATGAGGATGTTCCCTCCTCTTGATGATGTATTGAGTCCAGTAATTTGTTATTGATGTTGTCAGTAGAATACCCTTCTTGTTAAGGGGGAGTGTTAAAATATTATATGTAACACCATGTTTCCCCCAGTTTGTAAAAATAATTGGACTGGCCAAGAACTGTGGCAAACTCAGAAATGTGAATGTGTGATGTGAATAATATTATGAATATATATATATATATATATATATATATATATTGCAGGAATGCTGAGAGGGGATATGCTGAAAAAGAGACCACGATGGCTGGAGAAAGGCGGTGGAAGGCACCTATAATGGTGGCGTTAACTTCCACCGAGAACAATACCATATTTAGACTTCACTGGCCCGAAGAACCAAGAGCGACTCGCTGGCCCCGAATTAAATGTCTCGCAAGCTAGTAGGTGGATGGATCCTCAGGAATTAATGAGGGATGGGGGGGTGAACCGCCCATCCGTAGAGCCATCAGACCTGACTTATGTGAGAGAAATCACGCCACACACAAACTCGCAAGAGGATAAGGCGTGAGGGAGAAGCGATTGGGGGCAGACGTGAGGGGAGAAAGAGAACTCTGGAGATACGTAGAGTGAGTGATAGCAGAGAAGGGGGAGAGTAACCCTCGTTCTTGGTCACTGGAAAACTGAGACATAGTCTCACAATATCGTGGTCTCATCTCAGGGGTGGCTAGTTGTAAATCCTATCGGAATAGCTGAGCCTACGGTTGGGTGGAAACGAGCACCCCTCTCAGCAATTGCACTCACTTCTAGTGTTATTTTTGATAAGTGTTTTACATCTTGCATATTGAAATTCATATGCTGACATATGTGCTCATAAACTGTGAAATTGTGAATGATTACAGTATAAGACTGTGTGTGCAGTGTTTTGATAAGAAAGGGTAGATGTATGCTTGTAACAGAAAAACCACGCATGACTTATGTTGATAGATAAATTTAATTATGCGAAATTTGAACCAAGTTAGACTTCCAGTCCCTTCTCGGTAATTTGTTTCCCCTTATCTGTCTCCAGGAATGCCCCGGAATAGAACTCTCCACAGAGATACCCTTCTTGAAAAAGTTTACCAAGAGCCTGGAAAAAGGACCTGAATGTGCAAGTCTTAGCAACCCTGTACGAGGAAGAATGATCCTCTTGAAATCCTGAAGTAGCAGCGTAGGGATAAGTATCGATTGATGGAAGAGATCCCATCGGATGATCTGCGGTCATTCAGGACCGTTAGGTTGGCGGAAGAAACAAGGGCATTACATGCCTTACCCCTTTTCTTCTATCTTCGTGAGTAGCGAGGAAATTGGGACCATAGATCCCCAAGGTCTGTGGGAGTATCTGGACCGTTGGTTTTTACACATCCAGAGAGCAGTGGGAGAGTGCACGACGTAGGACAGGTCTAAGCCATCAGATCTTAGCTAGAAAACCCAATAGCCGTTGGATCTGTTAAGAGATGTAGGAGGGTTAATCCCTCGTGAATAGGGGCGAAGGTCCAGAAAGAGGAGTCAGTACACGGTGTGGGACAGATCTGAGTCATCAGATCTTATCTAGAAAACCCGATAGTCGTTGGATCTTCTAAGAGATGCATGAGGGTTAAGCTCTTGTGAACAAGGGCGAAAGTCCCGAGAGAGGAGTCGATATCAAGGATTCGGAGTTCGGGATTTCGGGAGTCCTGATGACAAGAGATCGGGACACTCCATGGTGAAAATCCTGATATAGATCTAGACCATCCATCCATGAAGGACACGTGGCGGAGATCGAGAGTCCATCGATATTTCAGATACCAAGGATTCGAGTGGACAAAGGATTTGCATCACTGGGGGTCGCAAGTTGCAAAATCGCGAAACAATGAGGACCGTCCATCTATAGAGCACACGTGGCTACTGGTAAGTGCTTCGACGTTTTGGCACCCGGGGAAACAAAAGGGCAAGAACCCTTGTCTTCGCGAGTCGCGAAATCCTGATTACCGAAACCCCGAATCGTTTTAAGTGTGAATAAGTTTGAGAAAGGCGAGATTTAATCGTGACCGTTGATCATCCTGAAAAGATCATAACAGTTGATTGTGGGTGAAGGTCGTAGCCGTCTATCGGAGGGACATGTGGCTGCTGATCGACATTTCGGTATTTCGACACCCGGGAAACCAAAGGGCAAGAATCCCTTGTCTTCGCGAGTCGCGAAATCCCGATCACCGAAACCCCGAAATGGTGAGAGGTGTGAATGAGGTTAAGGAAAACTGGGATTTAATCGTGACCGTTGATTATCCCAAAAATATCATGACCATTGATCTTGGCTAAAGGTCGTCGCTGTCCATCGGAGGGACATGTGGCTGCCGGTCGATGTTTCGGCGTTTCGGCATTCAGGAAACCAAAAGGCTAGAAAACCTTGCCCCCGCGATTTGCGAAATCCTGATGCCCGAAATCCCGATACGTGCTGTAGTGTAGAGGAGAAGTACCGAAAGAATCTAGACCGTCCATTAGAGGAGACGCATGGTGAGCGGTTAGAGATTTGGGAAAAGTCTCGAAATCCCGTGGACCGTTGGATCCACACTCTTAAGAGTCGTCGATCTCTTACACGAACTTCCATATCGGAATTCAAAGATTTAAATGACAAGGAGTCTCAGAGTCATTGCATTTTGAACTCCCGAGTACCGAAAACCCGAAAGGATCGATACCGTCGGATCAGGGGAGGCTTACAACCGTTGATCTCCCTTTGGAGGGAAACTTGGGAGACTTCGTGGTTTTTAGGGATTTGAATGGGAAAGGAAGAAGTCATGCATCGTGATTTCCCAAATCATGAAAGGCCGGTAAGGGCATTGCCGGTTTAAGCGCGTGGTCACGAGGACAAGACCCAAACAAGAAACTTGTACTCGCCAACCCTTTTGGGGTTCAATGCTTCACTGTGTCGGGGTTTGAAGAGTCGAAAGACTCGACGCTCTGGTAGCGCTGAGTCACGAAGAGAGAAAGGACGCCAGATTTGTTCGACTTGTGGTCGTGACCCGCGATCCTATGGGAACAGACGAGGGAAGAGATAGCTTACGCTAGACCTCCGTAGACATTTCGTGGGTCTGATCATTGAGAAATCGACGAAAAATTCGATTTCCATAGTGGGTATGTGACAAATTGGTATGAGAGCATGGTTACAACACTCGACCTGCTTGGGCTTATGAACGAG
>ML779507.1:1272160-1292540 GCA_009831015.1 Picea engelmannii | reverse complement strand
GACCGGAGCCATGGTGCGGGCGCATGGTAGGGTTTGGATCACAACAATACACAGGAGCAAAAATCGTTATGGCTAACAGTTGCAAGTGCTCAAAGGGGAATGAATTAATGTATGCGTGCGAAGGTGGTGGGATTATCACCGCCATGCAGCCTAGTAATGGCACAGTACAGTGTTGTTCAATCAATCATAATATCATTTAAACCATATTAGTTGGCCAACCTGAAATGATAACCATATCAACATGCCATTAATCAATGTAAAACCCAAAACCATAAATTATATCAATGCGCCATAGTACCAACGTAAAATCCAAATGTTTCACCAACGTGCCATGTGTATAATCAAACATTGTCATTCAATATGAAATCAAACTCATATGTGACCCATGCGCTTGTTGCATAATCCAATGTTTCGATCAAAAGTTTTTAAAACATGGTGACAATAGATAAAATCGATAAGTCAAGAGCTTATAAGGATCACATCATATAAAAACCTTTAATACACCATGACCCCTATATAATCAAGTATAATTCATCAATCAACGTGCTCAATGCCTTATCAATTAAATAAAAAATCAAGTTGCGCAATCAGAGTGAGAATAGGCAAATGGACATAGTTCGAAAAATAATTCCAGTCACTTAATAATAAACCAAAGGTAAGTACCAACCAGCATATCAATGAGCAGATCATGACAATTCAAATAACGATGGAGGAGTTTTCACTCATTTAGTCATGAAAACTAAATTGAAACCAATTTGAAAATGTCACTTGAAATGAAAGTGTCATCTTTTTGCGAAATGCGACAGACATTTGAAGTTCATAGGTGTAGGTGTAGGCAGCTTTTAAAGCAATTAAAAAAAAAATTGAATTGGCTGCCAACAAGACCCACTAAAGACAATTTGTGTACTAAGATCAACAAATCAAAATGACTCTCGTATCACCCCGCTTCCTATTTACCGCCACCTATATTACAGTCACAATATCTAAATTCTATATCTAAAAGGTGGATTCATAAGAATGACCATAAGGAAGTTGAAAATGTTATTGAAAAGCGTGGTAAGTACAAGTAAACCCATCAGGGCTATGGACACTCGCTGGCAGAGGGGCCATGTTTGTATTATACTGAGGTATCTTCATTGGGGCTATGGACGCTCACCAGCAGCAAATCAATTCTACAAAAGAGAGGTAAAGAAAACACTTCGGTCTACAACACTCGACTTAATTTTCTGTTGTGGTGTCACTCTCACAACTTCAATGTGGATTTATGAAGTTTCCCCAAAAAGTGATCATTTGAATTATGTGGAAGATCATTGATGACAGGTTCTTATTTAACTCTTGCATAAATACCATTGAATGTGGGGTCCTTAAGTTAAATGCAGAATGGGATTTTAGAAAAGGTAAATTTTACTTCTATCTAATTGAATACGCTTTCTCTTTTTGTAATTCGGACATAACTGGTTCACTCTAGTAAATCTCCATTTTTTGTGGGTCATTTCACAACGACACCCCCATCTTTCTAAATTTTATGGGGCCCCAACAAAAATAAAAAATCTTTGTTCTCCTTTTATTTTGCGCCTATCTTCTACCCTACAAGACCTGCATCCTTACTTCTCTAAGGAAACCCAAGCTCAACTCAAATCTGTTTCGGAATCACGTTCATCGGAATCCTTTTTTAACGCGTTTTTTTAGACTCTAATCTTCACACTTGGATTTCTCCGGCTCTTACTCTGTTTTCTCTCGCAGAGCCCCAAATTTCTTTATGACATGTCAAACATCCACCCCCAAGTTCCTTCCCAAGATTGGACTTTGAATTCATGTTTTGTCGGTTCTCCAATGAGTTTTTTTTCCTACTTTCGGGACATAAAAGTGTTTCTAAGGAATCAAACAAATATTACCGTCAATACCATCTTTGTCGGGAGCCCTTTTAAGCATCATATTATCACATTCTGAAGAAAAAAATTCGATGGGCTCTTGACCCTTCTCATGTATGTCCTGCACTTTCTCCTAGGCTGAATGAATATTCTTCGACACCGTTATCGTCGGAGCTCAAACTTCTCCATATCCTTCAAACCTTCGACAACCAAGTCCCGAAATCCTGCAAAGCACATAGTTTAGCTTGTCTTTCTAAAAAAAATGAATATATTTTCGATACCTTCCCCTTAGGTTTTAGTTTCTCCCTCGTCACGATTCACCCCGATGATTGCCACCTCTTTCCATATCACTATTCATTGTTTGACGGGCCAATCCTATCCACTAGTCCACGTGCAAGGGAATATACCTTCAATACCTTTCCCTTCGGAGTTTGAAAACACCACGATCTTTAATACTCCAAAAGATCGACCCCGATAATGGTCTGATTCAAATATTTGGTTTTGCACTTCCCCCGATGTTTTAATTAATGCACCTATCCTACTTAATCAGATTTAATTATGAAAATAACGTGCATTAACGGGAGAATTTAAGATCGGATTTGGAAATATCCTCATACACACCTGAGTTATGGAAATACTCGTGCTAGTTGGATGTGCATTACGATTTATAAAAACACCCTTTCAGAACACAACTTGCATCGTAAGTTTTCAAAACTCGGTCTGTGAAGTTTGATTTTCGCCTAGATTCCCTCGCTTATTGAGTCTGCTTTCTCTATTACCTAAAACTACTTGTTTACCGGTAACCTTTGTTTTCTATTTCTTAACCAGTTTTCCGTTATTACAACTAATGTGTTATTCTTAATATAAGATAATATTCCTTTTAACGTGTTATTGCAGATTCATTTGGCCATTCATCATGGTGATCCAAAACCCCAAAATATCTAGGGGCTCGGTTTACTTTCAGGGTGTTGTAGACCCCGAATCATCATCTTGTTTGGTTGAAACTCTAGTGACTGACACAATTCCTCATACTGGTGAGGACCATTGCCTCGGCTTTGAAGAGATCTATAGAATATTCAAATCCATATATTTTCCTCAAGACAGTGAATTTTTAGAGGTGTATCATAATATCCTAAAAAGAGGTATTAATCGGGTATCTTCTAGGCCTCAGTTGTTCCCATACAATGAGGCAACACATTGGTGTCTCGGGAAATTTGGTGCTTCCATGAAAAACATCATAAGCAAGCAGGGGACGCAAGTAGCCTCCCTTAGACCAAAGGATATTAGCACCATATATCACCTTCCCACTCCTACTTGCTCTCTAAATGAACCTTTCCTAAAAGGATTCATCTAGGCCAGAAAAGGACCGACAAAAAAAATTAAACATTGGTGGGTGGAAAAGGATGAAAACCTTAAGCAAGGTTAGAAATTAGTCCCCACCCATAGGCTTAAAACTCCTTACAAGTTGTTGGTGGCCATACTCTATCGTTTATATGGGGAAGAAAAAAGTAAGCACTTCCAAATCGACTGGTTAGCTTTGGCACACACCGTCATGAGAATGGGACAGATCTTCAACTGGACGGATATCCTAGCCTTTAATGTATGTCTCCATGCAAAGAATATCCTAGGTATGAAGAAGCCATATTTTTATATGTCTACTTATATGATAGACATAATTTGTTCCTCAGTAAAATTTTCCGAGATGGGATGGAATTGTGGCCGAAGTGATCACCCCATTCATGTCTATTGCTCCCAATTATGGAGCATAAATTTAAAACAACATTTTTCTAATATCTGTAACTTATTCCTCACCCCTTTGCACTCCATCCTTTTCAGATTCCCTAGACATAGGATATCCTTTGAGGCTAGAAATGGGATGAAAGGGGTGGTTTATTGGTTTTTCTACAAGTACTATTCATTCATCAAAGTTTACGGGACCACAGGGGCCCCACATATCTTGCCTTATTTTCTCCCGAACCGACTACTAATGAGGGAAATTGCATACCAAAGAATGGGGTATAGATTCACCACACTATTGAAAACAAGAAATAAAATACTATGGCCAATCTTCCCTCTCCACATTGGAAGTTATTCCATCTCCAACGCTCAACACGCAAGGAAGGAAGATGATTCCTTACAAGATTTAATCTTATGCTCGGTTGAGACTAAACGCCATGATCCTCATGAGATGGATATCAGTCATGTCAGGTCTATCAACCTCACTCATCCAAATATTCATGTTGTTTATTTTGAAGAGGATAAATTTAAAGGAATACTCTCATATGATGAAGTCTTGCACCAGTTTCCCCATGACAGAGCAAAGAGAGAACTTGATATTGAACAAGAAGAATTCAAGATGGAAAATTTATCTCAATTCTAGAAGTTGTTTCAGCAAGAGAAAGATATTGGCAATGCCAAAGAATAAGAGAAGACCCAAAAAGAAAAGCACCTCGAGTAGAAAAGGATCCAAGTGGAGCAAGATTATCAAAGAAGGAAGATTGAGGAAAATATCGAGCTGGAACATGAGCACACAGTACATCAGTAAGATCTATAGAAGAAGAAATAAGAAGAAGCTAAAAAATTGGAAGAGGATGAGGAAGCCAAGAGGTTAGCTAATGAATCACAAACTAAGAAATTGGTTGAAGAAGCAAAGGCGAAGAGATTGACCGACGAGGTCGAATCAAAGAGAAAAGTGGATGATTTTTTATAGAATAATTTAAACCAGACCCCAGGTATTCCATCAACACCTACCCTAGGAATCATGAATATACCTCCTCTGGAGTATACGCCCATAAGCTCCATACCAGGGGATTCCTCCCTCTCTTCTCAAGCTCACAATTTCGAAGGATATGTAGTCTCCATTGGAGACTACTATTTCGACAACAGAACTAGTAGTATCGAGAAGATATTAGTGAAAAGAAAAAGAGGAGAAATTGTTCCACAACCTAATGTGAATTATATTGAAGAGAACCTAGGGGTGTATTCCATCTTTGCAGAGGAGGATAACATTCCCTTTGAAAAAATCGACTTTGACAATGGTATGTGGCACATGCACTTTGACGGTTCATGCTCTAATGAAGGAAACAGAGTTGGCATTATATTTTACTATCATGTGGGGAAAATTCATAACTTTTCTTATAGGTTGGAGTTTTCTTGCACAAACAATGTCACTGAAATCGAAGCTCTATTATTCAGCATTGAAAACTCTTATAATCTGGGTTGTGGTCACCTTACAGTTTTTGGGGATTTCGATCTTGTTGTGAACCTTGTATGTAAAATATACTCTCCTAGCAACAAGTTTATGAAACGATACACCCAAATTGTTTGGGCACTTATCTCGAACCTACTATCTTTCAACATTACTCATGTTAAGAGGGAATTGAACTCAATGGCTGATCGGTTAGCTATTTTTGCAGCCTCTCCTAATTGGAAACTTCTGCCACACATAACTGATTGTACTTTTCAATCTCTATATCGTCCACATATCCCTGACAATATAGAATCATGGCAGGTCTTCCCTATGAATGAGAGAATCTGTGTTTTCATTCAAAATGAACCTTATAAGCCTAAGGAAATTATATCCATGGAAGATAACGAGATTCCTAAGGGCTTGACTCCTCTAGAGAGTTCATTTTCATCGAGTGATGTAGGCAATAAAAATAAACATAAAGAGGAGGAGTCAAAAAGGAAGGTGGGTGAAACCATCTCCCTGAAAATTGGAACACCCGAGTCTCCAAAGAATGTTAAAATAGGTGCCCAATGTTCTGATGAAGAGAAAACAAAGTTTGCCAAGATGCTTGGTGAATTTCAAGATGTTTTTTCTTGGTCTGATGAGGATCTTCATGGTTTTGATCCTGCTCTTATACAGCATGCCATTCCCATCAAGGAAGGCATAAAACCAATTAGGCAAAAACAAAGACCTATCAACCCTACACATGAAGCAACTATTCAAAAGGAGTTGGAAAAACTCTTGAAAGTTGGAATCATCTTTCTGGTCAAGTATTTTGAATGGGTTTCCAATTTGGTTACCGTTCAAAAAAAAATTGGTCATATCAGATTATGCGTTTATTTTTGCGCATTAAATCGGGCTAGTATAAAATATCACTTTCCTCTCCCTAATATGGAAATGATTTTGCAGCAAGTTGCAGGGTCACAGATGATGTCCTTACTTGACAGTTTTCCTGGTTACAATCAAATCAAGGTAAAAAGGGAAGATAAATATAAAACCACCTTTATTACTCAGTGGGGCACCTTTACTTATGAACGTATTCCTTCTAGCTTATCTAATGCATATGCCACTTTCAAAGACCTATGCAAATAATGTTTGACGATTTTATGGACAAGATCATTCATATCTATCTTGATGATATAATAATTGTCTCGAAGTTCCATGAATTATGGTTGGGTCCTTCCAAGATCACTTTTGTCCTGGGTACAAACTCTTACATTTTAAAATATTTACAAGAGCGATTGTTTTCCTACAGCACTAATGGTTCTCACTTAAAACACTATGTGGAACCAACTTGAAAAGTTTTAATGATGTTTGGATTGTTTTCTATATTAGTAGTTTAGTTATGATTTTATTTTTGTTAGTTTATTATTTCTTTTTCATTCTTCTTTTTATAGTAGTTTGTATTATGCTTTCATTTTAGTAGTTTTCCTTCTGCTTTCGCATTTTTGTCATTTTATTTTTCTGTTGTTAACATTTTGCAGTTTCATTTCTGTTATGACATTTCTTGCTTTTGTTCTTTTTGATTCCAAATTTTAGTCAAGAATAAGATGTTGGATCATTTGTGCCATAGTGACACTCCTGCAAGGTATTGTTAGTCAATAACAATCAAGCTTACACGGTTGTTATGATGTTCCCCTTGAAATCATAGTTGAATTTGTTATCTACTTTCTCTGTTGTCTTATGAGGAAATTGGTTACCTCCCACTTTTGATTTCCATTTCTTCATCCATTTGAGATTCAAAAGAGAAATTCTATAAAGAAAAATATCCTTGAAGTCAAGAGAAAAGTTTGGTTGAATGATTATGCATACAGCGATAAGTCCCCTCATTCTTAACATTTTCTATGAGTTATTCCCCAATTCCCAGTCATTTTTCCATTAAATCCGCTCACTTCCATCTGTTGCATGATCATTCTGGTTATATATTTTTGATATGTTGTTCTTGGTCTACAAAACCATATATTATGAGTTCTTAATCTGTTGGAAACAAATTTCCCTGTGGATTCGCCAGTTTGTTGACGATAAAAATTGCAACAAGGAATTTCGCCTGCAAAGTATTGCTAAAGCCCATTATTTAAACTATGCTAATAAGATATAATACTAGTAGGTGGGACCTCCTTGTAGACTAGAGGCTCGTAGATAGTCATATCACACATTTTATGTTGTTGTTTTGATGTTTCTTATAGGGTCTTATATGGTTGATGATGCAGTCTTGGTTTCGTTTTGACATAATGACAGGTAGTTGATGCATGTTATGCGATATTTTGTTATTCAAAGATTTAATTTTATGTTATGATTGGCATACATTTACAATTGCTATGTTTGATCATGTCACCATGGTTTATTACCTAGCTACAGCTGCACAAGACATGTGTTAGTAACAACATAAACAAAAGCAATGGGAAAGAAACTTGCAAAAAAATTCAAAAGAAAGGGCCTATACTATGCTATGTTAGAAGTTATGTGCAATTAAAATGAAAGCAAGTTAGTATTAATCCTAACTACAAATGGTTACTGGCTATGCGATTTTCATTTGAGTTATATCGAGCGCATTTGATATATGGTATGGAATGGAAGTTTTGGCAACGGTTAATATGAATTTTTGGGTGGTGCATTTGGCAAGCAATGTGGTCGCAGATTTCAAAGGTTTGGAATTAATGGCATGGTTAATGGTATTAGTGATTGTTGGTTGTCATGTACTTCAAAATTGAATGAAGAGGAAGATGGAAGCCATGTGCATTAAATGCACATCACTCCATAATTCCCCCATTGGGTTGTCACCCTAGTATGGTTATTGTTGCATTTCATTTTGCTGGTGGTTAAGCTCTGAGATCCAAGCCTAGGAAGGAAGTGCTCAGACAACTTGCTCCTTTTAAAGGCTATTGGTTACAGGTATGGTTCTTTTCACCCATCCATGAATTTTGCTCTGTGTATGAATGAACAATGTCTCAATGATTTGTTGGTTTGTGTTTTCCTGAGATTGGAAACTATGTAAATGCATGGTTCTTCTCTCCGGAATTACTGTGTGGTTATTCATTTTGCAAGTAAAAGAATTGGTTGGTTGAGTTATGCATTCGTTGGTTGTTCTGTGTGGTGAAAACTGTGATGTCTCTATGTATTTTTAGGTGGATATGGTTATTATCACTCTGTGTTTTGTTGGATGGTTTCTCTCTGTGTTTTGTTGGAGGGTTTCACTCTGTTTAGACTTTCTGGCTGTTTCCTCCCAGTTATGAGGGTAACCATGTCCAGTTGCATTCGGGCTACTATGGGGTTGTTGTGTATGTTTTCGGACTGCCTTTTGGTCGCTGTGTCTTTTCCAGAGTCATGGTCGTGGGTTTATTCACCTGGTCATGGGATTATTTTTGTGGTATTGGCATCAACGTATCTCAGAAGTTGATTACAGGGTGTCCATTATGCCAAGATGTATGCTTCATGGTTGTTGGTGATATAAACTATGCCTCGGGTTTGCATTCCCATTGGCATTGTTATAAATTGATTCGTCTCATGAGAAATGCATGGAGGTTATACCTCTGTGTGCTCTGGGGTACATGTCACTCTCTATTGGATATTCACTTCTCCTCTGCATCGTCGTCCTACCCTACCCATTGTTGAACTGTTGTGCCATTGCACAGACCAGGAGTTATAAAGGACCCTGTGGTTCTATTATGCTTGTATCGAAGGGTCTCTGCCTATTGGTTGATATGTTTGACCTCCAGTCTCTTTGTGCTTTTGATAACCCAACGAACTCTTAATTACTTCTTTGATTTCATTGTTACATAGCCTATTTTTAATAATCCCCAACTATTCTCACTCTTGTCGGGCATCTTGTTGACTGTCATAAATTGGTTGAGCGGTTATGATAGTTGCTTTGAGTACTTATATTGAACTCGTTGAATTGAGTTGGTTGGAAGGTTGTGATCGGGGATGAGAAATGATATAGAGTCAAGGGGTTGTCTCCTTTTCGTTATGATAGTGGCGTCGAAAACCTAACTTGTTTTTATTTGATTAATTGGTTGATTTGGAATCAATGATAATGTATAGTTAGAGGGTTGCCAATTTTTTGTTATGCTTTGGATCATTGTGTTCTTAAAGCTTGGTTTCAATTGTGAATTGGTGACTACTATGTGTTTCACTAGTCCCGATCGGGATCATGGAAAATTGTGGAAATTATTGATTGTGGTTTCGTTGTTTCACTGTATGTCTATTATGGAAGCATCATGCATGTTTCATTAATTGCATCACCATGGATGAAGCTCGGGTTTTGTATTATGGTTGCATTGCAATTTTTATTGGTTAATAAAATGAAAAGGGCATGAAATCGGGCAAGTATTAGAAGTCTGTTCAATTTGGAAAAGAGACCTGTGTATATGTTTTATTTGGGAAATTGTGAATTATGGACAGTGTTTGATATTTTATAGTGATATGTGGTGGATAGAGATGGAGCAATGTGTTTGTGTGTTTCTTTTGATTTTGTTTTAAATAAAAGGAAAGGAAATAAAAGAGACCAAGTATTCTCTTAACAGGATTGTTGAAATTCATAGCTATTATTAGTAAGATTACAGACTGTGTTAATTGATAAGTTTGAAGAAATTGAATGTGGGATAGTGAACAATTTTGACACACATAATTGTTTAATTGGTATTGGTATATTTTGTATTGAATACGAAGTTATTTTTATGGATTACTTGATTTGTTTTATGAACAGTATTCATTTTTTCCCTACCATTCTCTCACTTTTTCGCACATTACAAGTCCCCTCGCCTTCCCATATTCACTATCCACTCCCTGTTCTTAAAATTAAATTATAGTTAAGTTAAACTCTGTATTATAGCAGTTAAAGGATGGCACAAAGATGAGTTGCAGTGATACATTCTTTTGATTTACGATACAATTGATTGTTTGATGATTTGTTGAGAAGTAATCATGACCTACCCCCCCCCCCTGTTTTAACACTTTTCACTCAATACATTCCCTCACATATCCCAAAACCCTTATTCACCCCCTGCTCATTGACAAGTATTAAATGATTTGTATGGATTGGATTGCATGAGCCTGATGTATTGTTGAGCCAAACTTTGTTTCATATTTTAAAGAGATGTCATGTATGGTTGTTGAAGAGACTATTTGATAACCAATAATGCATAAAGGAATGATCTTTTTCAGCAGAGGTAGCCATGGTCGAGGTAACAAAGGAAGAGGAAATTGGAAAAAGGGCCTTAGAAGGCCAAGGTTTTCTATACATTTTGATGCAAACTCGCAAGAGTTGAGCCATCTATTTCAAGATGGATTTTTTAACTGGATTGGACAAGAAGTGGTCCAACCTAGGCCAGAAAGGCCTCCCTTCCAAGCCCCACATGTCCCTGGTATCCTAGTACCCCCTCATGTCTCATTACAACCTGAAGTCCCTAAAAATGATGGATGGCAAGAGATTGTCCACCCGACAGTCTCCCAACATCGTGGCTAGCGTAACTTGTCTCTACCTTCTCCTCCACCTGTTAATCAAATTTTCCAATCTTTCCCTGCCCACTCACTAGTACAGTCTTTCCATGCAAGAAAAAGGTTAAAAACTGAGGCCCACTATGCTCCTGATAAAGGAAAATTCATTGATGCCCCCTCTTCTCCCTCAAATGACTCTGCCAAATCTATGTCCTCCCGCATGCATTTGAGAGATGATTGCTCTCATGTTATCAGTGAGATTAGGCCCAAAGGCTTCACACAGCCTAGGGAAAATTCAGAGAAATCAAAGGGTGATAACAGCAACAAGGGGAAGATTGCCTCCCAGAGTGGAAAATATGGGTTTTAAGTGTTTTTATTTATTGATTGTTGAGAACAGTTGACTTCTAAAATTTTGGACAGCACACTATTTTTTGGATATATGGATAATATATTTTTGGATAGAATTTCAATTATCATTGATATAAATTGTCAAATTATGAGAGTGATGATGGGAGCCACAAGGAGGGATGTGTTTGATTGATTAACTAGTTGTTTTATGCTTGTTAAATAACTAAAGGGAGTCACAAAGGGTCCCACCTACTAGTTATTATGTATTAAAAACCCTTATTATGATTTTATTACTTTCCCCCCTTAACTAAAAAGTTGGTTGAGTTTTAGTTAACTTAACTAAAGAGGAATTTTAACTACTTCAACTAATTATGATTGCTTAAAGGCAAAAGGAAAAGGAGGAACAAATGATAATAGAAGGAGAAAGAATACTAAGGTCTGCTCTTGAGGTCTATTGAGATAATTTTGTTTTCATTCATTCTTTAATTCATTGAAAGCCTAATTCTCTTTTATGATAGTAGGGTCTTATTGTAGACAACAAGATTCAGGGTTGAATTACATCATTCAGACACTTGTTTTTCAGAGGTGTTGATCTATCTTTGATAGTTTGTGTAGACTTTTCTATTTGTGAATTAAATTTCATGACTGATAAAGGCTATTGTGCAGAGTCGAGTGGGAAGAAATCTATGGAAAGTTGATCCAGATTTTAAAGTTTAGTTTTTTACTTTTTTTCGAAATTCCTTTTGTATGGTTTTCATCGGAGACATCTAAGTTTGACTTTGGTCCAAACTTCCTCATGGAATTTTGTAAAGAGAACGAATCTTTTGATAAATTGGAATAGAAAAAATGATTTCTTTATGTCTCATCTGTGATTTATTATTGACTTGTTGTTTTTACTTCTGTCTCTACATTTATTTTTGCATCTGTTATATTCGGAAAATTACATAAATATTGAATTTTCCAGCAAACTTTTATTTATAAAAAAAATCATCCTAAGCACTTGTAACCAATACTTGTGGATTAGGAACCAATTTTTGATGGCTATAAATGTAGGTTGATATTCCCATCTATCTTTCTTTAGCCAAGTAATATCTAAAAATTCTTGAGTAAGATCATTTCATATATTTTCCTCAACAAAGTTCTCGGGGAAGCTTTTGTTGAACTTGAACCTTGGTGAGTTGTTTTCCTTGATGAAAAATGTGTCCTTCTTAGCTTATTAAAGGCTGACATGAACATGTTGTTGGAGGGGTTGAATTGTTTCAACCAATATAGATGAATTATCTACTTGAGTGTGTGAGGAATATATCGGTGAAGATGCAGCATGAAGAGTATGAATGGCTCTATTATAATTTTTCTTGACTGAGCAGTGTGGAGGCACCCTCGTAGGTGCAGTAAGAATATCTTTATGCTCTTCTACAATATTGTCGATCTGCTTCTGTTGGATAGAAAGGTCTTGGGATGAGGTTTCATTGGTTGTAGTGTCCTTTTGTTTTCCTTCTGACCGAATTGTGAAGAAGCTAAACTTTCTCGTATGAGAGACTACTTTGCGGCACTGTTTTGGCTAGAAAATAGTCAAAACTACCTCTGCTATCTTATCTTGTGGAGATGACCCCCTAGAGTAAAAATGACACTACAAGGTATAGAATCATAAACAACATGATGCTTCCACATATACGGATAACCTAACAGAACATCATAGACTTCTAGTGGGGAAACATCACATAATACCTCATCCTTGAAGGGCTTGATGTCATAGGACAGGTGACATTGTTGGCTAATGCGGAGATCTCGAAATTGGTGAAGCCACCCAATGTTGTATGGATGCAAGTGTGGTGTTATCAAAAATCCCAACTGTTTGATGACCTTTTCCGAGATCAAGTTCTTTTGGCTTCCTCTATCAACAATGAGATGTAGTGGGATCCCCTTCACCCACATCTGTGAATGGAAGAGGCGCTCCCCCTCCTCAGGATCATCTGGTTCTTCTGGTTGGATTGTTGTGGTTTCGAAAGTAGTAGTGGGTTCTAAATCAATGATCTGTCTCCTTTTATTATTTTTTGAATCAAAGTCTGAGTTGGGGCTTGTCTCTGTTTCTTTGAGCTCAGCTACCAATGATTGTTTTGAGCGACATTCATTGGTGTTGTACCAAGGTATTTTGTGGAAGTCACACCACTTTCCAATTTCATTCTTTGTCTTGTCGTTACCCTTCTTTTCCTGTGGCTTGGAATGGTTCTCTTGAGGTTGGATTTTCTATGAGTTAGGGTCATCTTTACCATACTTCGGTTGTTGCAGATTTGCAGACCCGAACTCTCACTTGATCTGCTACTTAAATTTTTGTTCGATCTTAACAGCATATTTGAAGGATCAAATCCTGTCACTGAGAGGGGGGGGGGGTGAATCAGTGACACAATAATTTTATCAAATTTCTTTTATTTATGCAAACAGAATTTTGACACGATATTTTATCGTGCAACCCAATTGGGAAACACCAAAAACGCTTTTCTATTAACTGCAAAAAAAAAATTACATGTTACATAGAAGGAATATATTCTTCCTTTTCTATCAGCACCAACTGATCAGGATGCACCCACACCCTTGTTCACCAGCACCAACTGGTAGGAGGCTACGACCCCCTGTTTAGTCAGCTACAACTAACAAGGAAGCACCAACTCCCTCTGCAGGCACCAACCTGCCCTTGCACCACCCAACCACCCTTATTTTATGAATCTGGAAAAACTTATGTATCAAGTCTTTACTACATATCTCTCTGCTTCTGTGATTTAATATATCTTCTTATTCACACTGCAGAGACACATTATTCTCACCACTCTTTCTCATTTATGTATTCTTCAAAACAACGTGAGTATTATACATTGTGTCCCTTTATTTGGACCATCGTACCTCTTCGTTTAACTTAACCATAATCACAGTTTATTATTCTTACCATGAAGTATTTTCATAAATTAATCACAAATATGGATCAATTTCATCTTTTAACTTGATCCCTAATCTCTGCAAATATTGCAGGAAACAGATTTATGTTGAGGTGCTTCCTTCAAACCATTACATGTGACTGATAACACAAAACCATGGGCTTATCAACTTTAGTAATGTATTATGTTTTTCTTTTTAAATATCTTATACCATATGACCACTGGTGGTAACTAGATGCTAGGCCAAATGAGTGCTTGAGCACTTTATTAGAATCAACGGTCACGATTTAATCTCCTGATGATGGAAAACTGTTGAGACTTCAGGTCTTCACCCTTCGAAACTTCGGTACTTGCAACATGTCAAATATCTCAGAGCATATTTTGTCGAATGGATCAGACGGTTCATGTTTACTTCACATAACCAGATCAATGGTCAAATTCGATCTTGCATATATCATTTTACTACCTTAATCTGACGGCTGGGAATTAATCAAGCATTTAGACAGATGGACACCATTTACTCCGGGACTTCTGCTATTCTACTTACACTATCCTTCCACTGTAATATGATCAACGGTTGAGAATACACCCAAAGTGATATTCAGATCGGACGACTCATGTCCACTTCGAGACTTCGGGACTTAGGGCATCTGCTGGTGGTGAAACTCCCGGAGTGATGTAAATTTCTTATGTCACTTAATGATGTGGCATGAGCCAAGTGTATACCATATGTCACTCTGATTCTTGATTTGCACGTACCTGAAATGTCGATTTCAACTTGACACTTGTCATTATCTGACTATGCCACATTTCCTTGCTTACGTGGTCTGTCACATGTCCTTGCTGACATGGTCTACTGACATAGATCTCCCACACATCCTTGATGACGTGGTTTGCCACATGTCCTCTTGAATCAAACAGTTGAGGCTTACTTCGGATGATTTGATGGTCGAGAATTTATTTCAGCTCTCCGTCTCTCTAGGCTTTAGGAATTTCAAATATCAAACTGAAAATTCTTGAAGTGGGATTTTTCCGGAGCATAACCTCCTCACATATTTAGACCCAATGTGAATGATGTTATTTTGATCAATATCTTAGATCAATGTCTCAATTTGTATGCAATTTTTCTTTGTCTTGTTTTAAATCCGATGGCCTTCCAACTTTTCTTATCCTATCCTTCCACTTTATTTGATCCAACGGTTGATGAAAATTCGAGTAATCGAGAACTTAGCCTTTCTTCTTATCCTGTCCTTCCACTTAATTTTAATCCGATGGCTGACAGGAATTTAGATAATTGAGTTATCAAACCTTTTCTCTCACTTTTCCTATTCTTCCACTTAAGGTGATCCAACGGTCGTGAAGACACTCGAAGCAGATCAGTGATCAAGGATGATTGGAGAACCATAACTTGCGAGTCATTTAACTTGTTACCTGAGCTCCGCAAATTGATTTGTGCGTTTGTTGGTGAGTCAACCACAGTCGTCGATCTTTGAAGCTATAAGATCTGATGCTCCTGACTAATTGTGAGATGGGAAATAGCACGATGTTTAATTCTCCTTTCACTCTCTACAATCTATCCCTGTCATAGATTTGGAGATTGCGCATTCGACAGTCATGAATTAATCTGACTTAATCTGAATTAATCTGATCATTTGTTGGATCAACCACAGTCGTCGATATTTGAGTTTATGAGATCTAACGATCTAGACTGATTGCAGAATTGTAACCAGCGATTCGTTTAATTCATCTTTCACTCTCTGCAATTCATCCTTGTTGTTGATCTGGCGATTGTGCATTAACGGTCCTGAATTGATCTGATTGTTGATTAATCCCCCTGTGATTCTTCTGAGATTCATCGTGCCATCTCTTCTAAGATTTGATCTTCATTTTCTAACCCTCCTGAGCTTTTATCTCTACATATCATCCAACTGTTTGACATCAGTCATTATATGCTAATTGTTACACTGTTTCTATTAATGACAAATCGTCATACCAACTTATCATCACATCAAAGACATCGACTATTGACATCAATGACACTATGTCCAACAATATTGATAAATGGCTCCCAGTGACGATATGTCCAGAAACTCCATTTTGGTTTGGATGTACCTATATAGAGCCCCACGATATTTCAGAACCATATGTCGCTCGGAGTATGGAAGGTATTTGTGAACTTCGACAGTTTTTGGTGCCACTATTGATGAAGTGTGGTCCATCTCATGTACTGGTATTCATATTTTCCAATAGGGTAATATTGTTCCTTGACCGCATCCATAAAAAATACCATGTGGGCTCGACCCCAAATATCTTGACTCCTCTGTGGAATTTTTCTCCTAGTAAGTTTCTCACCAATAGTTGACATGGGGGACAACCTTAAGGAGCACAAAGGTAATATTTTATCTTTCGGAAAAATTATGGAAAGAGAAATAACATTCTAACAGATTTAACCACTTTTCCAAAGCATCCGCATATCTCTGACCTTCAAACATGGGAATATCAAAATTAACTTGTACCTTGAAAGGGACAATGCTTCCAAAATGATTGTTTGATGAATACATGTCTGTTATTGTTGATATTCATCAAAGGATTTGGGAAAAATTCTCCATCATTTCGTCCCTCTGTTGCATGAGGGCTTCCTCGAGCAACAAATTAATAGAATCTTTTGCTCCTACATCCCTCTTTTCTTCCACCTTGGGAGGTCTCTTCGAATGGAAAGAGCATTTGTCCTTGGGGTGAACCAAGCCAGTTCACTGGATAAATACCCAATGTAGGTAGTACAACTGGTTATAATCCATAAAGGATATTATATTAAATAATAATGTATATGAATATGAGATTATTACAATGAGAATGAGGGCTCGTTTATATATCCTCATAGGGGGTGCCATTTCATGAATAGACACGTCCTTTAGATAAGACATGACTTTTGATTTATGATGTGTTTAATTATTATATTTAATTGTTATTAATTATATCTATTTCTATATATATTGTGTTCATAACATTGCCTTCCCCTTAAAAATGCTTTGTCCTCAAAGCATACTTTATGGAAGCCTTATCTCTTGTTCTGGATTGTAACTATTGTCTATTGATTATTCATTCTTGAGTTAGTGATCATTGAATACCTGAGACTATAGGATCTTCTAATCACTGAGAAAAACTATCTAATTTTAAAAGAGTCTACCCACCCTAATTCGATCTTCTACGGAACTGGGTGTTTATAGGGTTCTTGGAAAAAAATTGATGTATTTCGACTCCCATGATAGATTCTACTTTGATCACCACTTGTAGTGGAAGTAATATTCTTTAGCATATCATTCATTTGTTTCTATTGATACCTTTATTGGTTGAAGTATCGACTTTTGTGATTAGGATGTCGATAAGGCATCCTTGCAATTTGAACTTTACTTTGTGTACTGGTATATTTTTCTTGATTAACTTTTGGAATTGAGTCTTCTTCATACCCCTGGCTTGTTTCTACTTCGATATTTGAAGACCTTTTTACATCATCTAGATTTGTATCCTTTTGATTTGTAAGGTTGACTACGTCTATATTAATTCCTTTATCCACAATTGGGAGTTTTACATCTAAATGATTTTCTAGTTCCATAGGTTCAATCATTGTCTCTTTATCAACCAATGCTTCATTGTTGATAAGTTTCTCTAACATGTTCTGTAGTGACTTCCTATCACTCTTTAACTTCTTAATCTGTGTGACTAAACTTTGATTATGAATCTTTAGGCATGAGTTTTCTTCCTTATCTAATTTGTCGACTTTGTTCTTGTCTTACTTCTCAGATTATTCTTCTTTCAACATTATAATTTCTTCCAATAATCTTTGATTAAGGTTCTTTAAATGTGATATTTCTTTATATTTTTCTGATAATTTCTTTCTGAGGTCCTGATTTTCTTGTTCCAACTTCGAAACACATTGTTTTCTATCCTTTGACTTCATGGTTTTTGTAAGTAGTTTCTGATTATGATTTCTTAGGAAAGAAATCTCTTTGTCTTTTTCAATGATGATCTTGTCACTTTCTTTTTGTCGATCTTGCAGCTTTTGTATCGATTTATGGTTATCTTGAAGGATCACTTCTGATACGTCCTTCAGGTCTTCTGATGATGTAGCTTCTAAAATTGACTTCATTGTAATGCCATGCAATGTGATTTTCTTCTTCTTATAAGAAAATGTCAAAAACTTTCTCCTTGTGTTGAAGATAAAAGTACCTAATGTATCCACCCAAGTTGACCCTAGAATTATATCAACATTGTCTTGATATATTGATACGACATTGAATTGAGCTATGAATTTGTAATCACCAATAGATAGTTGTAGGTTTTTAATGTCATATTTCCCATCGGACAGACACATGTCATTTTCAATTATATTTGGTTCTAAACCAATTAATTGGTTTGTCAGATCAACATTAATGTGATTTTTCCTAGCAGTCGAGAAAATAACGATGTTGATATTCTTTCCTTGAATAATTCCATTAAATTTTATTAAAGAATCCACATATTTTTTATAAGTATGGGAGAAACTTCCTTGTTTTCCACCACGAAACTCCATTTTATATAAATATATGTTGAACCTTGAAATATATATATATATATATATATATTCTTTACACCTTTTTTTTATACTTTATAAAAAGTACCTTATAAATCTCTTTTATACTCTTGACTATTTGTTAGCGGCGGTTAGGGCTCAATAAACGCGACCCTAAGTTTTGTGAAATACTTCTTTAGAGGAAAATACACACACATATATATTATATATGGTATGGAATACCATGGGTCAATGGTTTTCCAAAACCATGGGATGGTAGATCTCCAAAGGTAAAATAAAATATTCACTTTTCCTCTTCTTTGAAACTTTTTCTTTTAAATTACTTTTTCTCAATTTTTAAATGACAATTAACTTAGCTAATGCCAAATATGGAATATTTCCTTAAACATTCTTGGTGTCCATTTATACTTCTTCACGTCCCCCTTAAGAAAAACCTTTTCTTTTTTTTCCCTTTTTTTCTCCTCTTCTTTTTTTTTTATTTTGATTTTGTGCAGAATAATTTTTTTACTTTCGTTGAAATGTGTAGAATATTTGATTTATAAATAGCCAATATGAGGTCAAAGACCTGATTTTAGAGAAACTCTATTTGTGGCCAATATTTGGATCGAGACAAAGCTCTGATACCACTAGGGTGAACCAAGCCAGTTCACTAGATAAATACCCAATGTAGGTAGGACAACAGGTTATAATCCATAAAGGATAATATATTAAATAATAATGTATATGAATATGAGATGATTACAATGAGAATGACGGCTCATTTATATATCCTCACAAGGGATGTCCTTTCATGAATAGACACGTCCTTTAGATAAGACATGAATTTTGATTTATGATGTGTTTAATTATTATATATAATTATTAATTATTTTTTTTACAATAACAGCTAATTTGTATTAAGGGTCGGCAAATCAGTTGTCAGGTGCTTTAAAACTGAGGAAATCCACTAAGACTAATAGTTGAAGCTCATGATTCATCATTCCCAAGCAAGCCAAAATTCCAGGGTAAAGGAGCCTAGTTGACCAGGGTCTTAATGTTGTCGCTTCTGGAGGTGGACTTAATTGTTTTTTCCCTCCTCATTTCCCTTCATTTTTTTTGTCCTCTTTTTGTCCCATTCTTCAGACAAATTATCTATTTTGGCTTCAAGCCTCTTAGGAGATTCCAAAAATCTCCATGCACATTTTCCACATCCTTGAATTGGGCCTCTGAATCGGATATGAGATCCTCACGTAGATTTTTGAGATCCTGAATGAAAAGGTTGTATCTTTGTTCTCCAGCGAAGTTGTTGTTCAACATGCTTCTTGTTTTCTCTCTGACCACAACCTTCAGCCTGATGAGCTCCATTTTCATCTCTCCCGGCCTTTCTTCCAGTGACAGCCTGGGCTTCAAGCTGGAGGCAATTAATGAAGAGTTTGATTTCTTTACCTTCTCAACACTCAGAGTGCTTCCCAAGCTTGGTCTCGTTTGAACTCTTCTACTTCTCTTGAAGTCTCAACCGCAGATATAGCCTCTATTCACCCCGTCTTCACATGAGTCTCTGCCTTTCGGTATGGACCTCCATCCTCCTTTCCTGTATTTGGCCGTAATAAGTGTTGACAGATGCTAGGTGTTGGGATTTTTCAATCGACCATGAATACGGGTATCTTCCTGCAGTGGAATGAGTGCTTTCCTTACAAACAATGTCCAACGGGTCATCTGAATGAGTGGTTTGTACCTTTTGGAGTCTCTACTTTTAGGGAATGGGTGAAAGCATTTCAACATCGTTCACTAATAGCGTGGAATTGCCCATGGTCTCTCCTTTGTTTTCTTTGGATTCGGCTTGAGTGTTTATCCCTTGCAATATATGGTAGAAATTGACCTCCTTGACAGTATGCAGCGGATGGGTTAGTTTCCTAAGCAATTGTCTTAGTTTGAGATTGTTTGGTCTCCTTCTCGTCTTCAAGGCCTGTATGATTACTCTAGAATCTCTAAAGACCACCAAGTTTATCAGATAGTT